>JACCPG010000368.1:29554-47149 GCA_016069955.1 Drepana arcuata
ATCTTCTCCCTCGCCTTGTCGTTGCCAGAAATATGAAACGTTAACACACCAATAGGCATAAATAGGTGACAAACGAGACACAAACAACATAAACACCATGACAAAGGCCATTAAAATTTGATTGCGGCTAAAAATAGGGCTCACATCTTGCGGTGCACGCGCGACGCGTGACGGATCACGGGTCGCGTGCCCCAAAACACACATTTGTCACATTCGATGCGCTTTTTTGCTATTTACTTTACGTAGTATCCCGATTTAGCCCAGTCACCCCTTTCTGGAAATTGGTCACGGGAGACGGTCGCGATTTCGTGGCAATATGTCGGATAGTTTAACTGTTTATTGGTTGCTTACTATCGGAATAGGCCCCGTGGGTCAAATTGCCCGGGCTATGTTACACCTTAAGCTGCAGACGATGCGTTGATGACTAACATTAAGGTGTTTATCTCGTCGTAGAAATAAGATCATGATCTGGCAATTCCTAAAACAGCCTATTGAAAATTAATATTTCAATATGTAATTAGGAGATTATCATTCGTTTGGGCTTTTCCTCATTGGTAATGAGGAAATCAATTGATCATGTGTCCCTGTGTGCTAAGGGCCGTACCATAAAGTGCTATCCGCCATTGCTTAAAAACCCAAAAAAAACATTAAATACAGATTTATAGATCTCATTTACATAAATACATATTGTATTAAGATTTTATTTTTAATTGAATTTGACATAACATGAAAAACTTACTTACTACTAAAAAGAAAAAAAAAATAATAATAATAATAATAATATAATAACTAAAAAATATTCTTAAAAGGAGTCCCTTTAGGCAGGGTTCCGAAGATACTGGCAGCGTTCCCCTTTGAATAGCTAGGCTAATTCTTTGTCCGAGGTAGCTGCCAGCTCTTCGGTCTCCTGTGATGTCGACCAACCTTTTTGCTATGTCTTTAAATAGCTTTGTGGCACTAAGACCCCACATATATATTCTATTTACATATATATTCTTTAAATATGATAGTAATATTCATGGTAAGGCCTGCAATATTCGCTCTATATTTCAGATTCAATACCCAAATATCCACTTAATTGGGCCAAAATTTACGAGCGTTCATATATATGCTTATTAATATTATTTGGAAGAAACTTTGGTGTGATACGCATTTTCATAAAACATCGAGTGCCTACCCACCTACGTACTTTTGCAAATCGGTGTTTGATGCAAAGCAAGCACAATAAATGAGTAAAGAACTGGTTGTGATTTGTTTGTAGATGAATGAACGGAAAAATATCCATTCATTCATCTGCAGACATCGGTACGTTTGGGATCTCCAAAGCATCCTGTATGACGACTGTATGAGAGTGTTCTGATTATAAAAAAGTCCTTTTGACATTTACACCCACTTTTTTTTTCCTTATTAAAGAGGGTCAGAAAAAAGGTTAATATTAATTTAGCCAGTAGCATGCTTTGTTTTTTAAATTAGGAACGAATTGATTATTTGTATACGGTGATTCATTTTTTGTGTGAGATGTTAACAAAAAAATGTCACCCACGTTCAGAAGCTGACGAAAAAAACATACAACCAATCTTCACGCTCCAGTATGGTGAAATGAATATTAAGTATTTTTTTGCTAATTACATTTTGTAATTTATTTTCATGGTAAAGTTATGGGGACGATTTTTACTCTCAAATTACTAGTCGCGGACTAGTGTAGACTTACGTATATAGAAAGATAAAAATATATATATACAAGACATCCAGGAATAAATTCCAGTAGGTACGTGATCATCATAAATGGAAACGTTTGCATTTATTATTAGTATTTAGTAGAAAAAAAACCTGATCCTATCCGCTTTACCCCATAGAGTAACGATAGAATGTCAGGAAACTCGATAACCTTTAACAACCTTTTTCTTTAAACACGCATTCCTCATAAGACTATTAAAATACAAGTAATGACCTCACACGCGCAGATAATCCAGTTGTTCTAAGTGCATAATCCTCGACATGCTGCTAATCCGAAGAACGGGTCTGAGAAGCCCGCTATAACTAACCCTATTAAAAACCTAACCCTCGCTCTTATTAATGTAGCATAAAATTAACCCGCGCGACACGCCCGGTGAGCTCAATGTTCAACTGCGTCTTCTGAAGGGTACGGAGTTTCGGGTACGAAGGACCGTTAGGAGTTCTGGCCAGCGTACATATTTGTTTTGAAGTCAGATTTAGTTTGCTACTGAATTTTCAAATTCATCGAACACTCAAACAAAGGAACGTCAGGATACTCGGCGAGCATTTGTCTAGCAAAGATTATTCCATACCCTTGAGTTTCCGCTTCATATTTATGCACAATTGAAGTACAATGGTGGAGTAAATGCTAAAGCATTTTCTAGCAGTCAACCATCCTTACAGGAGAAACATTGAACATCATAATTTATTATACATATAGGTAGTTAAGATACGAGTAAATATTTTACGAATTCTAAGATGCTTTCAAGTAGTGCTCTTTTATTAGGCGCTTAAAAATTATTTTAGAGATAGCTTTCCTAATTTTGGAAGGAAGCTGATTCCATTAACGCACCGCAGTAATACCAAAAGACTGATATACATACGTATGTAGTTGGAAAATGATCTTTCTCCGTCTCTTCTCACACCGCTTTCGCATTGAGAAAAGTAGTAGAGATTCAGGAGAGGTAGGGCATAACGGGATTTCCCGTTCGAATTTGGAGCTGCCCGACTGGGGCAGGACCTTCACCGTATAGAAGTCCGTAGCCAAATGACACAATTTATTCGTTGTGTTCCTACGCGGTGAGTAAGGTCTCCAGTAATGACCTCTATGGGGAGGGGCGAGGATTATTATATTGTGCTGGCAGCAGAGAGGTAAGACCTATTATGCTGCCAGCACAGTGTAACCTCCGAACAAAAAGTGGCAGCGTGCAAGTGATACTTCGGTATCGTTAGCGTAAATAGGCTACGGTAGCCGTTTCCCATCAGGTGAGCCGTATACGCTTGGCACTCTCAACCTTTCTCCTTTCTATATCAATTCATGTAGCATTATAGAATTTAAAGTTAGTTGGTAAGTGTACTCCATACGATCCCATTGTAGCTCATTCTCTTCTCAATTCCAAAGCCATTGTCCCAAACACTCCTTGATACGCATCGCCACCAAAGGGCAAGATAATAACACTAATAAATCTTGTGTCTAGTGTCTCCTGCGCTCCGGATAATGTGACCCTTGTGGTCGGGACAAATGTGCGTTGAGGCCCCACAGTTAGTGCGGGGTTAGCGTTGTTTGATAAACAATTAACTTGGCTTACACTCGCTTACAATATATGGTTATACAAGAGGTAAGTGAGACTAACTTTAGCTACTTATCTCCTTATCTGACAGGAGGATGTTAAATTATAAATAACTAGCGTTACCTATACACCTCTGCCTACCCTTTCGAGGACCCTTGTGGGAAGGCGTTATTTATATATTTATAATTATAACTGTACCCCGCGTACAATGTAGGGATCCCTAATTTCTTTGAAAACACATATAATACAGTCTATGTTATAGGACAGTGATTAGTCACACCACGAGCTTTACGGTGAAGGAAAACATCGAGAGGAAACCTGTATACGTCTGAGAAGAAATTCAAAGGCGTATGTATAGTCGTGCTGGAGTAACGGCGATGGACTCGCCATCTGTCACGTTGGCACCTAATATACCTCTGGCGGAAAGTGGGTGTGTGGGTATTACCTTTACACCTCTGCCTACCCTTCGGGGACCCTTGTGGGAAGGCGTGAGGATATATATACTATGTTACTCAATAAAGCATTATCTTTCTAATGATGAAATAATTTTTGAAGTTGGTCGAGTAGTTTCCAAGTTAAATCTTAACAATCAGACAAAAAATCTAACTTTTCCTATTTATAAGATGAGTTTAGATAGCAGTGATAACTTGAGAGCAACGAGATAATTGTAATTTTTTAATTATCTCATGGCGCACGTTTTTTAGTCTGTCGGACTATGTTCATGATTTGTTGATCCTACGTAGGATCTGGTTCGGACCTTTCTGTTACAAGGCCCACATTTTTATATGTTTAAACAGTTTATTACAGAACTGTGTTATAGGCGTAAATAGTTATTTTACCACGTGGGTGGCACACAAGCATACGGTCCGCCTGATGATAAGCGGTTACCGCCGCCTATGGACGCTTCCAACACCAATGGTGTCGCTCGCACGCTGCTGACCACGCGGGAATCTATTCACATCCTTCTTTAAGAATTCCTACTCTCGAGAGAAACCCTCAACGGGGAACTCATTCCACCGTCTGAGCGATCGCGGAAGGAACTCCTTTTGAACCATGACCTTTGACCTTTGTGGTTCCAAGGTATGGGGATTAATTACCCGTTCAGTCCATACAGATTCCATATCAAAAAGCCGCCTTCGCCGTAAACTACTTGGTGCGATTAATTACTAAAGGTCTAAAAATCTCAGTGGTATAGTCAGGCTTCGTACTTCTTTTCTTCGGTAATCTTTTTCTTGCTGGTAAATAAAAAAAATACACAAACCACCCGGCCACCACGGCTCAACTGCACCCCTCGATAGTCACCTTGAAGACATGACACCAAAGCTCATTAAAATACATCCCAATAGCTTTCCCCAACCATTGACTAAACCATTAACTATTTACAAATGTTCTGCAACAATCGATGAGTTCTTTGATAGACAACAATCTTCACCAAACCAATGCAACATTTGTCCTCCATCCCCCCACGAGGTCGGTGAGTTATCGCTCCCGAGGGATGTGGCCACAGGGCGGGGAAAAATACTGCTTATCGTTTGAATATTACACGATATTTCTGCATAGGGGCGGTTTAAACCTGTTCTTTTGCACCGAATATGTGATTACAGGCACAAGAGGCACTTATATTGTTTTATTAATTTTAAATTGTGTGATAGAGCCGTGGTGGCCGAGTGGTTCGAGCAGCCTGCGACGCAAAAGTCTCAAGTTCGAATCCCGACAGTACCAATGAGTTTTTCTGAACTTAAGTACAGTGATTAGTCACACCACGAGCTTTACGGTGAAGGAAAACATCGAGTAGAAACCTACATACGTCTGAGAAGAAATTCAAAGGCGTATGTATAGTTATCGTTGAGTAACGGCGATGGACTCGCCATCTGTCACGTTGGCACCTAATATACCTCTGGCGGAAAGTGGGTGTGTGGGTATTACCTATACACCTCTGCCTACCCCTTCGGGGACCCTTGTGGGAAGGCGCACGCCTTTGAATTTCTTCTTAAGCGTATGCAGGTTTCCTCTCGATGTTTTTCTTCACTGTAAAGCTCGTGGTGTGACTAATCACAGTCAGTCGGGATTCGAACTTGCAATTTTTGTGTTGCAATGACTCGCACTACTCGGCCACTACGACTCGCTAACTATCTACTAATACTTCATTTCGAAAAAATATTTTTGCTGTAGAAAGCAAATATTGACGAATGGTATATCAGCATGCTACCAAAAAAAGAAGCAGTAATGTATAATGATCTTTAATTTATGAATATCTGCCGAACTACTCATTATAATATCAATTATACATACTTATAAGAATTGCGCGATTGGACCAAGGGCAGATCGATCAATATTGTTTTGGTAAAATATTAAAATTTTATAACGCCTTTCGTAAGACATTAAATCGCCGCGAAAGGTACCTACTTACAATGTAGTAACGTTTTATCATGTTTCAATCTGACGCTCGCCCCGGGCGTTCGGCAATGGACGACTATAATGCTGGAAAATAGTGAATCGCTCAAAAAATTCTGACACTCAAGGATAGGAACGTCAGGAGTACTCAAAACCGGCAAGCATGTACAAAGAGACTGATGAATGGGGGTGAAGCGAAAGGTCTGTAAGTTTTAGAGAGAACTGGCGCTCTACTCTCTTTACCTGCTATTTATGTTTATTAGCTAACTTATTATTAACTTGACATTTCGCTTCATTTACACTTAGACTGCAACTTTAACAATTCCACAGATGTATGCATTACAGTTAATACGCACTAATGCCTTAAATATATGTATATTGGCAGTAATTGTAAAAATTGCCATAATATTCTGTCATTACGACGGTACGAGTTTTTATATGTGCTGGTAACACTGGTAAACCGTAACGTAAGCACTTTCTGTAATAAAAAGAGGTTCACGGCGCTGCAGCTGTGTCAACTGCTGGCATACGGTTACCGCTGCCTTTGGACACTTGGAAATATTATTTTTCTTACAATTCCATACGAATCAGACGAGTCCCAAACTTGTATTACAAGACAGACATACTTATGTAGGTACCTACACATATTATTTTATATAAACGTATATATTTTTTTAAATCCTTTAGTACTCTTGAATAATCATTATACAGTAACACGTCATGAGACCGAGACCTAGTAAATATCTTCTGAAATTCAGCTAGGAGAAGGCAAACAATTGCCCAGCATCAGAATTCCCATAAATATATTCACAAATCAATTTGGAATGGCTTTATGTCTGCATTTATCATAACAAACTATGTACACCATTCGACCATTTGCAATACTCGAAAATAAATATATTGTAACAATTTCACCAACTGAGCTTGAGTATTACTTATATATGTAATCAGTTTATTTTCCCAGACACTTTGTATAAAGTCCAAAGCTCCATGTAACCGCTGCTTAAACAAATTCAATTAGTCGACTGGCCATTTCGCAGAAACGCGCGAAGCTCGCCTCTATAATGACTTCACTTTTCTCGACCAATGTCTTCATCGATGTCCAGGGAGGGATTGCAGGATGAAAGTTATAATATTTATATAATATAGCTATAAGTAGCTTTGTTTTGAAAATCCCTAAAAAAATTGCTGAGTGTATCATCCCCCTATCATCAAAAATAAAAGTAAAGCAAAGATGTGCCCCCCTCTGGAGTTCTTACCTAATTAATTGTCAATTATTTTTTTGAAATCTCATTATTATTTATTATTACATATATGTACATACCGACTAAAATACATATCACCACGCCGAGTCCCTAACGGGATTAATATTGCAATATATTTATGATTGTATCGTCCCGTGGGCAAGCTACATGATAGACGCTCTGTTTT
Source organism: Drepana arcuata (assembly GCA_016069955.1). Classification (NCBI taxonomy): domain Eukaryota; kingdom Metazoa; phylum Arthropoda; class Insecta; order Lepidoptera; family Drepanidae; genus Drepana; species Drepana arcuata. Next base: position 36,667 of record JACCPG010000368.1, read on the forward strand.
ACATCTATTAATTGAACATATATATTATAATGAAGGTAATAAAAAATATAAGCATTGTTATAATGTTTTATATAGCAATAAAAACATTCACAAAATCCATAAAGAATCAATAAAATTTCAAATATAAACATAATTTTCTTAAGTAGTTTAAAAAAAAGGTTTTATTAATTATCGTCTGAGTGCGCCCCTGTACACCGTGTTTGTCCACACAAGGTGCTTATTTCGGTTTAAAATTATAACTTTATTATTGCCGGTGATTTCGGAAATTAATTTCCCGGGATCGAAGTGAAATTGCAGGCGGCACGCGGCCTGCTCAGCCAGTTATGTCCGCAGTGAGTATCGATTCTCTTAACCAATAACAATTTAAGTATTTATTCGATTTTAGATATACGTGCCGCGATTTATTTTGGGCCATCGTTGAATTTCTTGGTTTTGTTTACGACGAAGGCAAACTTTTTTTTTACGGTTGTACGATAGTGCGAACAAAATCATCTTCTATGCGGCCAGTGTGTTATTATTATCAATCTGCCATTATCATTGTTTATAGCGTGAAAATAGCTCATTATGCATTGACAAAGCTAAACCACATGACAAGTCTGTGCCACACATTTTTACAGGACGCTATTTCTGAGTTAAGTTTGTTATATGGTGTTGTACTCTGGACAATATATTGTTAGAGTGTTCATCGAAAGCTAAAACGCGTTCTATATCCAAAATATTATAGTTTAGCCTAGCCCTCGAAAAAAAAATTGTTGTCTAACCTAACCTAAAATATTTTGAATGTCTCTGTAATGCAAGGCTTGAGTGAATTGGGATTTAAAAAATAATCCTTTTAAATTCTTCAACTTTATGGTTCATTTTCTGTTCTAATTACGAAAATAACATACCTACGAATTGGTTCATTACACAAACAATTTTTTCGAAAGGCTGACATGAGTCCGGCCGAACCGATAATAAAAAAAATACCTAAAAAGGATTACACTTTCCAATGCCATAAATAGGCCATTTCATTTCATAATCAAAAATGGACCTTATGACATGTTGCCGCAAAGGCTAACGATTAGCGAATCCCGTGTACACAGTATGCTATTAAGTAGTTACAGCAATATATTATTAACGGCGAAATTTACTGAATCTTACACCCAAGTACGCCCCGACATCACGGCGATTGATTCTCAGAATAATGAAATTATAAAGCCATGTATTTTGATTGCCCATCGACAGTTACATTGCCATAAGCAAGACCCGATAAGAATATATTACCCATCGGTTCACCAGTCTCATTCATTCACCAGTCTCATGCATTCACCAGTCTCATTCATTCACCAGTCTCATTCATTCACCAGTCTCATTCATTCACCAGTCTCATTCATTCTTATAGAGAGCCGTGGTGGCCGAGTGGTTCGAAGATTACAAGTTCCAATCATAGCGGTTAGTCACACGAGCTTTACGGTGAAGGAAAACATCGAGAGGAAACTTTCATGCGTTTGATAAAAATATCAAAGACGTGAATATGAAAGAATGTATAGTCGTGATTGTGACACGGCGATGGACTAGCCAACTCTCTTTGGCACCTAAAATTAATTATTAATTTCCGGCTGAATGTCAGTGTCGATAGGTACCCTTTGGGGGCTCTTGTGAAAAAATGTAAATAGGTTTACCCGTAGTGTGGCATTATTGTGGCGGTACTACCAACATTATGCAAAAACACAAAAAGATCCCTGAAAGAGTAAATCAACAACTTTCCGCCAAATATTAAGGTACCGAGTTCTTCAATGACAGGTTTATTAATATTAAAATATCAAACCAATTAAATTAAATCTCTCTTATTAATTATTGTTTGTACAAGCCATACAAATGTTAATTATAGTACATTATTTGGGTTAATTACTTCATTTACATAATACAGTAATACAAGTAGTTCATAATTACATGTAATATGTCTTTTTAAACACATACCGCCTTTTATAGCTTCAAAGGTAAATTAATTGCTCAGAAAGTTTACTCTACATTCTATAGTAATATGAGGCAGTATGAGAGTAGAGAATAACAAAAGCCTTGGTGGCCGAGTGGTTCGAGTAGAATTATTCTAAGCTTATGTACAACCATTACCATAAACCGGCGAATAATGTGTAGAACACTCACTTTGCCTACCCTTTTGAGGATCCTTGATACTAACTAGGTGAAGAATTTAAAGTTAATAAGATCACAATAAAACTGTCGTATAAACAGAGTATCCGTTGACAATCAAATAAAACTGCAAAAAGCAATCACAGAATGCGTAAAACTAGATATAATCTCGCCAAATATGGCTATAAATTATATACAATATCCATTCCCCCTTGCAGAAGCAATAGAAAAATAAATGCATCGCAAATAAAATCTTTATTGAATACAACCATTTGATTCTGGTACGATACAATGTCGCTTTATAAATATCACTAGACTGTACTTTACCTTACGCTTGTTTTCACTGTTAAATATCTTTATTTCTAGATAAAAAAAGATGTCCTTCAATCCCGCTATAAATCTATATCTGTGGCAAATTTGGAATCTGTGGTATGGATTCAGCAACAAACTATCATTATTACCAGCAAACACCGTGCCACAGTCCAATCGACTGAAGAACGTAATTCAATCGTTTCCCTTAGTTGTTTGCGTTATGAACCTCACTTATATTAAAGTAAGTTTTCTTATAATATATCCTCACGCCCTCCCACAAGGGTCCCCGAAGGGGTAGGCAGAGATGTATAGGTAATACCCACACACCCACTTTCCGCCAGAGGTACCTATATTAGGTGCCAACGTAACCGGTGGCGAGCCCATCGCCGTTACTCAAGCACGACTATACATACGTCTTTGAATTGCTTCTCAGACGTATGCAGGTTTCCTCTCGATGTTTTCCTTCACCGTAAAGCTCGTGGTGTGACTAATCACTGTACTTAAGTTCAGAAAACCTAATTGGTACAGTCGGGATTCGAACTTGCGACCTTTGCGTCGCAGGCAACTGCTCGAACCATTCGGCCACCACGGCTCTTTTTTTTCTCTAACTATATATCGTTTTAAATATGCATAGAGCATATTCGCTACATTTATGTATTGCCATAATTCCTTAAGTTCCTGCGCAATGGAAGGCAATTGTACTTTATCACGGATGTGGCAATCTGAACACAGGGCGATCAAATTGCCACCTAATACTCCGATATGTCTATATAACAAAATGAGTAACTATTTTGCTATTTTAATACAGGCCTGAGGCTTATCAACGTTATTTACTTCCCTAAAACTCCATACCTATACGCAACTTACGTTCTGCGCATACGCATACATCACTGGTAAACCGAGAGCAATCAACAATGAAATCTCCTGTCAAACAGAAGTGAACAAAGCGGGATTATTAACAGCACGAATTTATTAACCAAGTTATACAGCCCTCAAATAGATACTTAGTCCCCCGTCCCCCTGCCCCCCGATCTCGGGTCCCCCACGCGACATTAAAACATTGAGCAGACTAAATTAAACCGCGCCAAAACTGTTGTTGCGGGCCCAAGGCGATCGTTTGTTTTAATACAATAACCGTACGCGTCGCACTCACACCCCTCATTAGACATATACACCTGTCTCTCTCTCACCCTGTGATTTAGTCTTTTCTCTTAAGGCGACAGAGTTATGTATGACTGTAGCTGAAACGGATCATAAACTTGTCCTATTAGGTAACTCGGTTGAGATCAGAACATTTTTATATTTTTAAAATGGTCCCTATTGATCGCTATTTTATGTAAATAGCTTAGTGACGTTTTGAGATGAATAGATTCCAAATAGAAAATTTATTGCGGCAAACCTAAGCAGACGGCTGAATTGACAATTATGATATTTTCTCTAAAAAAATATCTTTTGTTAAACCAATCACACATTATATATATCCTCGCGCCTTCCTAAAAGGCCCCCGAAGGGGTAGGCAGAGGTGTATGGGTAATACCCACACACCCACTTTCCGCCAGAGGTATATTAGGTGCCAACGTGACAGATGGCGAGTCCATCGCCGCTACTCAAGCACGACGATACATACGCCTTTTAATTTCTTCTAAAACCTATCTTATTTTTAAGGTTTACAGTACTTAAAAGTTAGGACAGCACTGATAGCTTATAACTTTATTTACCGTGAGAGCCGTGGTGGCCGTGTGGTTCGAGCAGTTGCCTGCGACGCAAAGGTCGCAAGTTCGAATCCCGACTGTGCCAAGAGTTTTTCTAAACTTAAGTGCAGTGATTAGTCACACCACGAGCTTTACGGTGAAGGAAAACATCGAGAGGAAACCTGCATACATCTGAGAAGAAATTCGATCGCTATTTTATGTAAATAGCTTAGTGACGTTTTGAGATGAATAGATTCCAAATAGAAAATTTATTGCGGCAAACCTAAGCAGACGGCTGAATTGACAATTATGATATTTTCTCTAAAAAAATATCTTTTGTTTAACCAATCACACATTATATATATCCTCGCGCCTTCCTACAAGGCCCCCGAAGGGGTAGGCAGAGGTGTATGGGTAATACCCACACACCCACTTTCCGCCAGAGGTATATTAGGTGCTAACGTGACGTGATGGCGAGTTCATCGCCGTTACTCAAGCACGACTATACATACGCCTTTGAATTTCTTCACAGACGTATGCAGGTTTCCTCACGATGTTTTCCTTCACCGTAAAGCTCGTGGTGTGACTAATCACTGTACTTAGGTTCAGAAAAACTCATTGGTACAGTCGGGATTCGAGCTTGCGATCTTTGTGTCGCAGTCAACTGCTCGAACCACTCGGCCACCACGGCTCTTCTCACACATAATTCTATATATATGTATTTGAGTTTACGCACAACGCCAGTAGCTGCAAACGAATATCCGACATTTTAAATCAACAAATAGTATGATCATCAAACAGATTGCACATTAATTAAACAAACATCTATAAATTCGCCATAAAAACCTTATTAACATATATATTTAATAAATCTCCAGCACAATACAATTGAGGTTTTGAAGTAATTTTATGACACAATTGCGATAAAATACAACAAAATGATCAACAAAACGATACATCCAAAGCAACAGAAGCGCGTTCTCTTAATCACTTCTAATTTATTTAGCCCCGCCAGGACCGCGGGTAATTTATTGCCATCCCTTTCCAACCCTGGCAGCGAACCGAGCAGCCTTCTCGCTCTCTCGGGACCATTTTTAATTAAAATCACCGAGAGAAAATTAGAAATTATATTCTATTTTCAAAAACTTGTTCTGACGCTTTGCCAGAGATTATCTCATTTTTATGAGCCCCCGGTCGGAGCTTTGTTTTAACTGTTCAGGAATTGTCTAAATGGAGTTTGTCTTTTATGGTTATGTCTTGATCATTTCAATCGTGCGGTTTGGTGATTGGTAATGTTACAACTTCACTGATTTCATTTTAACTATTGTTTCTACCTCGGTGCTTTTGACGTGCGATGCTTATGTAGTAGGCTTGTAGATTGGTTCATATTTTCGTTGAAGACAATTAGGTCTACTGCGTTTACTTTTATTGGATCACCTTATGTTAACAACCTTCATTAAGTTCTTTGTAGACGGCTGGTTCTAGGTACGTATCAGGTTGGACCTATTTAACAGCTGGAGATCCTAAAATACTATAGTTACCAACATTTACATTATTTCCCAAATATTAGAAGATATCCCACAATCAATTGTTTTTATTTTTATTCTTAATTATATGATTATCTAAAATCATCAGTCATCATCATCTTAAATAACATCTCATTGGGCTGATCGAAAAAGATTGGAACTAAAAAATCCTCTTCAGATTTTATGTTTTTTTTTACCTTCTTGTACGCCATAAACAAATTAATGTTGCCTTTTGATAATAAATTTCTATACTTTACGTATAAGGAATTCTAGCAGTGCTGTCTCATCTCGCTCAGAGAATCAGCATTGCTATCCAGCGTGGCAATGCTGCTAGTCTTCTTGGCAGGTTGCCTCGGGATACCGATTTGGGACAATTTTTTATCTGTAAGTAGTTAGTTTCAACTGTTCTTTGTAAATATTGTTAATTGTTGTTATTGTAAATAAAGTTATAAGCTATCAGTGCTGTCCTAACTTTTAAGTACTGTAAACCTTAAAAATAAGATAGGTTTGACCTCCAGCAGTCTGAATCAATTTTTCAGTGCAGTATTACACTATGAGCTTCACGATCAAGTTTAACATGGGGTAGCTGATACGTTTGAGAAGCAATTCAAAGACGGATTACAATCAGGCTTAAGAAACGGCTAAACATACGCTACGTTTTTGTTATATAATATAAAGCAGCGGAGCTCTAACAGGAACTCTCGAAGTTGATCTTTGAAGTCATTTAATTTTCTCTGACTAATTTTGGTTTTTTAACAGGTGGAGTGGGAGACGATGATGGAGACAGTGGTAAGCGGCGACGCTCGCGCACTAACTTCAACTCTTGGCAACTCGAGGAGCTGGAACGGGCATTCTTGGCCTCGCACTATCCTGATGTGTTCATGCGGGAGGCCCTCGCAATGCGATTGGACCTCAAGGAGAGTCGCGTGGCTGTGAGTAGCTTTTTCTTTTACCAACCTTCTCGTCTCTTTTGACCTTTTTTAAAACGTAGGTATTGTTTCGAGTAGCCTACAAAATTGCATTTTCGAATCACGATTGTGTAATTATTTCTCTGAACTTAAGTACAGATCAGTCACACCACTAGCTTTACGGCGATTAAAAGCATCGAGAGCAAACCTATATGAACGTTTGAGAATAAATTCATAGACGTGGTCGGTCGATCTCGCCTTTGGTCACGTTAAATATATCTTCGGCAAAAAGTGGGTATAGGTACAACGCACTGCCTACCCCTTTGGGTAACTTAACCCTTGTGGGAAGGCGTGAAGAAGTTTTTATTTTATGTACAAGAGGCGCGTACCATCCATCACCGTATTTTTGTAAGTTTGGAGTAAAATTCTTTAGGTGAAGCTCTTCAAGAAAAATGTGAACACTTTTTTGGTGTTATATGCCATGATCATGATAAAAATAAAATAAAAATATATAATATAAAAATAAAATATAATAATATTTTATTTTTATTTTTATCATGATCATGGCGTCCATGGATTGTACGCCCCGTACGTTAGTGTTGTCAAATATACATAGACTAATATTTTTTTATAGAACTAAGATTGTCAGCGGTTAATAATAGATAAGTGAAATCAAATTTGTCATCAACATCATAATTTAGAAGAATTTGTCGTCCTTATAAACGAGCTGTCATAGATAATATATCTGAACATCCAACCTCAGCCGATATAAATATACCATTGCAAATGCTTTAAGTTCTACCTTTAATATTTATTATTCCTTTGTACTGCCCATATGCGAGGATATTAAATATATTTAGCATGTGACGAAAGGCTCGCTTGGCTTCACGCATTAACGTCTTAATTCTCTTTGGTAGCGAGCGACAGTCGTTTACGAGATACCCAATTGCCTTTTGCACGTGAGTGCGTGACGAATCGGCGTATCTCTCTAGAGTGTTTAAATTAATATTGCTCGATGCTATGGTTTCGCGTGATTTTAAGACCGTACCTATTTAAGAGAGGTAGGGCATAAAAGAGAGGTAGGGCATAACGGATTCTCCGTTCGAATTTGGAGCTGCCTGACTGGGGCAGGACCTCCACCTTATAGAAGTCCGTAGCCAAATAACACAATTTTTGTGTTGTGTTCCTACGTGGTGAATAAGGTTTCCAGTAATGAGCTCCTTGGGGAGGGGGGAGGATTGTTATATTGTGTTGGCAACCGAGGGATTAGACCTATTATGTTGCCAACACAGTATAACTCTCTGAACACAGAGTGGCAACGCGCAAGTGAGTGATACTTAGGTATCGTGAGCGTAAATAGGCTACGGTAACCGTTTCCCATCCGGTGGGCCGTATGCTTGTTTGCCACTCTTCTTGTATAAAAAAAAAACCTATGATTGTGGTGGCGGGTAATTTAAGTAGAAGGTCTCGGTGGTCCGTGCCAATGAGCTTTTCTGAACTACGATTTATCTCACAACGAACGTTACGGCAAAGTCAAGCGTGGAGGGGAAACCATCAAATTGAGAAGTCATTAAAAAAATCATCAAGCCCCGGTGACTGACTCGCTGGCTGACATGTTGAAACCATAATCGACATCGAAAATTGGGTGTTTTACACCTCTTTGGGGAATCTTATCCATTGAAAAACATATTTTGTATAATCTGTTCATTCAAAGATGTTTGTACATGAGTGACAGTGACAGAATCATCGACTGTCACGTTGACACCTAAATATATATCCGCGGAAATTAGGTGTTATAACGTGACGTGGCTTTCGGGGTCCGTTGTGAGATTTTTTTTTACATGGGTAGTATATCCACAATGCATGTTGGTAGTAAGGTAAGTATTGCTACCTATCAAAAGCGATGCGATGCAAAAGGCACTCAACTCAATATTAATCCAGAAGGAGGGAGGACATAAGGGAAGGCCTCGTTTCAATATAAACGAGGGACGTTTTCCCTTATTTTTCCGACCTTTGGGCTAAGCGGCCGCGGGGGACCGCAGACCAACTTTTTGTAAGGAATAACGTTTGAATACATATTACCTATACAGTTGTGAACGGTCGCCGTTTTGTAGGGGACAGAGGCTTAACATCGGAAAAAAGGACAACTAAGATTAAAATTTACTTATTTAATACAGTAGTCGAGAGACCTGCATACGTTTCAGAAGAAAAAGGACGTATGTATAGTCGTGCTTGACAAACGTCGACGATCAACGGCACCTAAATATATCTATGGCGAAAAGAAGGTGTTGTTAAACCTGGCCCTAGCCCTTTAAGACCCAATATTGACTATTGTTTTCCAAGATTGTAATATACAAATATACCTAGGTGTAGGTAGGAATATGTCATCACTTCGAGTCTCACAAGGGGTGTGTGTGTAAGTGTACAGAGTTAGCATTAACTGTCAAATAGTATCTATCATAAAGTATTAATAGGGTAAATATATATGTCTGTATATTTTTTAATAATAATAATAATAATCTTTATATACTCACAAAGCATTTCTTATACTTAATCTAGTGACCAGAGTCTCCTTTTAAGCAAGGATGCCTGTGTTAGGAGACTCCGCTCTTCTATAACTACGAGTAACATTATATGTGTGTGGTCTGTGTGTGTGTGAGAGACTGTGCGGTTTTTGTTTATGGTAAATATTTAAACTATGATATTTACGCTTCAATAAAGTTTCGCTATAATATTTTTATTTCAATAAAGAATTACGTTCGCGTGGAGAAGTTATAAGTAAATCCATTCATATAATCAGTACCAACGTAGATTGTATCCGTCGTTTATCGGGGCGCATCTCGCTCGAGAGACAGACTATCCCGCACCACTCCTAATACTTGGTATAAATCAAAAGATTGCAATCTCGGCGGCACCCCTGGGACGCGAGCGAGACGGCACGATTGAAAAGCATAGATTTAAATGGGCGGGTCAGATAAGGACAGCTGCAGATCTTGCCGCTCCGACCTCAAGTGCGCCTCGGCTCGCAGGGACGTCACAATTCGATTACGGCTCAATAAACTTAAAGTGACTTGTTTGCGTCCGTAAAGTGGATTTTTTCCTGTTCTTTGATTCCTTCTATTTTATCTCGTCTCGTGGGCGACGAGTGCGTCCGGAAATATTTCCCTGTTTTATTATGTACGCCTTAATCGAATACGATGAATATGTACCTATAATAAGCTGATCTCCAAGGTTCAAAAGGGAGACCGTCCTGATGACCAGGGTCCTGACTGCCGCGATGACATCAGCTCATACTGAGAGCACTGCCTGGGAGCAGGGAAACCTGTCCATTTTTTGGGAGGTCCACCCACCAAAAGTTTTATTTATCCTATTAAGGTGATGATAGCCGCTTGAATTGCATACCAATACAAAAAGACCAGTCATAAATGACGTATGCAAATCCCGCGGTGAAAGCTGCCCTTAAAATGTGGCTTTTATAATGGCCACTTCTTGCCTCGGTATTCAATATTCAGTGGAACAAGTTGTAACCACAAGACTTAATAAATGAGTCCTTAATGAAACTACAATCTGTAATCTGTAAGCGCTCTCACGCCTTCCCACAAGGGTCCCCGAAGGTAGGCAGAGGTGTATAGGTAATACCCACACACCTACTTTCCGCCAGAGGTATATTAGGTGCCAACGTGACAGATGGCGAGTCCATCGCCGTTACTCAAGCACGACTATACATACGCCCTTGAATTTCTTCTCAGACATATGCAGGTTTCCTCTCGATGTTTTCCTTCACCGTAAAGCTCGTGGTGTGACTAATCACTGTACTTAAGTTCAGAAAAACTCATTGGTACAGGCGGGATTCGAACTTGCGACCTTTGCGTCGCAGGCAACTGCTCGAACCACTCGGCCACCACGGCTTCCTTCT
>JACCPG010000370.1:9566-57167 GCA_016069955.1 Drepana arcuata
CGTGCCGGCACTGCGCACACGACACAACCCTAGCACCGATAGCACCAGTGGCGCCCTCTCGCTGGCGTGCCGGCACTGAGCACACGACACAAACCTAGCACCGATAGCACCAGTGGCGCCCTCTCGCTGGCGCGTCGGTACTGCTCACGTGACACAGCTGTGTCAACCTCCACAGAATCCACTATAGTCCATTCAAGTTAAGAAAATTGTGTGTAACGTTGCACCGACCTAGGCACGCTCGTCGACCAATCAGATCGCATAAAATTATAAAGTCAACTTCGTAATGACCAGTTGAAGACAGACTTTCGCGCGGGATGTGGAATTTAGATGACGTCATGAACATTTTTGACATATTTAACCTATTTGAATTTGCCCTCCACTGTGAATAAACTCTGCAATTGCAGAATAGTCCATAAACCCTCTCACTCGCGCACATGACATAACTGAGTCACTGAAACCACTAGTGGCGCCCTCTGTCGCCTGCGGCGGTACTCACCTCCTCCTCCAAGCGCACGACGTTGGCCTGCGCGTTGGTGAGCGCCGTGTCGAGGATGTCGATGTGTGTGCGCTGCTCCTGTAGCGTGGCACGCTGGGCGGCCATCTCTATCTCCTGACGCTCCTTCGCACACGCTAGCTCCTTGTCTACACGCCGAAAATGATGTTATCAAACACAACGAAGTATTCTTGGACTCTCGTAAAGTTTTAGATTTATCTTCACGCATTCCCACAATCGCAGAGATAAAATTGGTACAACAAATGGGGTTTTCACATGAAATTGTTTTGAACTTGACTATCATATTTGTATGGGAAGCTTCCAAAGACAATCCTACTAATATTATTAGAGAGTTTTTACCTGTTTTACGAGTACGCTAAACTAAGCTAAAACTACTGAAAGGAATTATAAATATGAAATAGATTTTAAGCTGGATTAATACATCAGATGTCTTGTTCCCGAAAATAAAACTACCAATGGAATAATATTGGGGCTGAAACCACCAGGCACAGCTAGTACACGATAATTTCACAAATCAACGTACAGACGGACCGATGACAACCGTTTGGGCAGCCGTTGACTTACTCTGTGTAATAAGCTGCGCGATGAGCATCTCTCTATTCTGTAGCTCCTTGCGCAGTGCGTCTGCGTTGTTGTCGCCCTCAGCGCGCACGCCTTGCGACACTAGCTCCACCTACGATGAATTGTACATTAACAATTTTCGACTCTAGACCAAAATGCGGCGTTTAATATACTTCTAATTGTATTAGAAGTATATTTTTATTATTCAGTATTAAACGACATTTGACATATATTCCTAAATATACACATTCTGATAATCCTTACAAAACATACAAGTGCAAGCTTTTTCTGATGACAAGTGTATTGACAAAATAAAATGTTATTAGATTAAAGTTATGCCCAATACTCGGCTTTGGCAGTGTTACTATAACACTTAAAAATGGGTAAATCTTGTACTATTTCAGTACAAGATTGTACACCTGTTTACTTTGCCAGGCATTGGAGCCTGTATACATACTAACTTTAACTACATCAGGTTACATCCAGGTATTATTCAGCATACTCCTCATTCAGCATGTTCTATTTCTGTATAATTGATGTCATATAGCCACGAGTAGCCAACCACAAATGATCTAATTGAGTGAAGTTTTGCATCTGAATTTTATCGAACAACAGCAAAAGGTCCATACAAGTTAACAAAGATGGCCCCACTAATTTTGTTACACATTTAAAAGGTAAATGGTTACCATAGCAGAAGTATTTGTGTCAGTATAAGGAAATAATGGTTTGCCGTGATACCTGGTGCTTGAGTGCTCTGTTGAGGTCGTGAAGCCGGCGACAGTCAGCCTGCAGCCGCACCCTCGCCGCCCGCTCTAGCCTCTCGCGCCGCTCGCACGACCCCACCAACTCCTCGTGGGCTGAGCGGACCTTTTCCACCTCTTCCTCTAACTGAAATGTATAATTATTGAACGGAAGTCTATAATTATTGAAGAAGTGGTGAATCCTCCACTCGGCTGCGGATGTAGCTCCGTTTCAATACAATGTTCTTGCGGTGAGCAGTGTTTCCAGAACCCCACAAAGTACGGCTATGTACTTGCTTCTAGGATTGGGGTATACTAGTTCCCACTCTCCCTGTATGTACCCTACTAATTGGAATTATTGTTAACCCAAGCCACGTTTTAATTCCTGATAGAAGCTTCCCCACTCTCCTCTTACTACCCTAATAGTGGGAATTATGGTAAACGCAGGTCATATGTTCATTCCTGATAGAAGCTCCCCCTCTCTCTCCTTCATCTTCGTACTTACAGGTACGTAAGGAATTGTTGTCAACGAAGACCAAGGACGGATTCCCGTTATTAACTCCCCATTCTCCCCTTACGTACCCTATTTGGAATTGTTGCCAACAGGAACAGGACGCTAGCAGGAAGCTAATTCCAGTTAGAAGGTGTCACCTTGCTGGTCTTGGCGACCCGCTCGCAGGCGTCGGCCAGCTGCCTCTTAAGCTGATGGTTCTCAGCCGCCAGCGCGTCGAGCACTGCCGTGAAGGCGTCGTCGGGCTCCTCCAGCGAGCCTTCGCCACCGCTGCACCAGCCGCTCGACTCCGATCCCCCGGGCACGGCGCGCACGCCCACGCTAGACATATCGGGGCACTATTACAACACTATTACGCAAATATGATGTTCTATTGAGTATTGATCCATTGTGACTCTATCAAGCTACGGATAGATAGAGGTCGTATTTATATAGAGATAAAAGTAGCTATTTTAAAACAAAGTCCTCCCGCCGCGTCTGTATGTTTGTGTGTTCACGATAAATTCAGAAACTAACTAAGGATTCTCACTGGCTTTTCACCAATAGACTGAGTGATTCACGGCGAAGGACGAAGGTATAGGTGTATGGTTTTGGGTAAATTGGTTTAAGCATGACGGTATTTTTTATAAATGTCGCCTGGGAGCTTTCGAAAACGCTGCCTTTTCCCTTTGAGATTAAAGAAATCAATAAATGTACCCATGCCAGGAAAGTAAATGATGAGTGTTGATATGAGGTACAATTTGTCAATCAATAAAGTAATATGAAACAAATTTTCGTAAGATTGTTCCACATAACGAGTTCCTAAGACAAAAGAAATTTGTCGTTGATAATATTTAAAGTATAAGTTCATATACATATGTATTTAAAAATTTGATATAACTTTTCAGAACTCACCTGGTCAAATCAGGCTGTGACCGGGATAAGTTAAGCTTCTCCTTGCTTAGCTTGGCTTTGGAGCCTTTGCCCTTAGGTTTTCGCGAGTCGCGGGGCGGAGGGCCACGAGGCGAGGCTGGGGGCGTTGGCCCTCGTGGCGTGGGGGACTGCGCCACTTCTTTGGCGAGGTGCTTCAGTACCGACGACTGATTCAGGAAGTCGTCTGGGATCTCGGTAATTTCCTGTGAATATTCCCGCTTTTTTCGGAATACGATAGGTTATCAGTTTTCTACATTATATTTTCAATTGATGCTGTGCACTTAGTGGTATTTGGATGACAAAATTTCTGTAAGCTGACCTCAGTCTTTTGAGCAGAATAATATTGCTAATTTGATCTCGATTTATTTTTATTTATCTTATACATATATGAATTTAACGCTAGTAAAGCCGTGGAGTACAGCTAGTAAGATGATGACCATGTGTGTAGGAAGGTGTAAAGGAAGCTTAATTTGTAACGAGATTTACTGACCTGTACGCCGTGATCAGGAGGACTGGTATAGATCCTCTGACCTCCAATATCAATATAGTTTGCCGTGGTGGTTACTGCCTGCTCTTTATGTATTTTGGGCAATGGGATGCCACTCGGCTTCTTGCCTATGTCACTCTTCTTGAGAGTGTGGTATGGAGAAGACTGTGTGTTGGAGTGCTTTACCTCACTGCTTGTTCGTTCATGTTCACTATATAGACCAGACATTGTTAGGTTAGACTTTGTATTTATAGTCAAATTTCATAGCATCCAGTTAGGCTGTATATGTATATGACAGTATTAGTGCAATGTTTATTTATCATAGGACATCTCATACAAAGCTACATAGACTTAGGTAGCTTTCTGTGAGTACAGTCTGTGTTATGGATGTAAGCCACTGATAAAAATATGTAATACTTATAAATATTCTTTTAAAATTACAGTACAATTGATTGCCAATAGGAGTCAACCCTTAATGTGAATAGACGGCAATCTTTTTGGTTTAGTCTTAAAGGCTTTAGTCAGAATCTTACTAATATTATAAATGTGAAAGTTTGGATGTTTGTGTTTCTTTCACGGCCAAATGGCTGAACCGATTTGGCTGAAAGTTGAAATAGTGATAGCTTATAATAATTTTACATGTCTCACCGAATAGGTGTTGGTCTTGGTGGCCAGGACTCATCTTGGTTGTGTATGATGAGTGTGTTGTATGATGATGAAGATACATCAAGGGAACTCCTGTTGCTGTTAGTCCCACCAACCGAGTCTTTTAAAGAGTTACGGTTACTGCCTGCTACACTCTCCTAAAAAAATATTTTGATTTAATATAAAAAAAAGTGTATATCTTTATTGAAAATATGCATTTTAATGTCAAAAATAATAATCTTTTATTTAAAAGGTACTGAGTTGTGACTGGATCTTGAACTGGCATCATATTTGAGAACTCATGCTAACCTTACAATTTGGCTTGAGCTAAGAAACCCAATGTGTTTCTGTCTTTGCCTTCTAAATCTAGAACTAAATCTAGTTGTAAACATTTTGAAATAAATTTTTCACTACAATATTTTCTACTTGAACAGTTGCAGTTCAAACTTTCAACAAAAGACATTCTGCTTACACCTGGTCCTGACCTCTGCAGTCAAATACCTCTTGGTTAGTTTTGTTTCTGCAGTGAGTAAAGACATGAAGAACTCTATCATTGTAGAGTAGAGACTCACATATCATCACACCAAATCCCTATCAGGGTAGCCAGAGAGTATAGAGTGCCAATTCTCTCTAGGCTTAAAAGCAAAAGCAATAGATACTTTTTTCCAAGGGTTGTGAATGATAGCTTACTTTTAATGAGTTCCTGTTGTTATTGTTCTGACTCTGTGTTTCCTGGCCCTGGGGCTCAACCCTAGCGGTGTGGCGTACAACATAGCGTTCTTCTCTGGACAGGTTCTCATTTGACGTTGACACATCTGTCTCGCTGCCTGATAAACTTTGTGGGAAACCGGTTGGCACTACTAATAGAAATAAATATAATTTATATATTGTATACTCTCATTAATCTTCATCACTGTCAAGTACCTAACCAATAAGTGTGACATTTTATAGTTAGTCTGATACAATAAAAATTGCAATATGCACAACACAATAGTGTATTATTGCCTACCACAATGCTATATACATATATGTATTGTATAGACAACAATATGTTACAATTGAGTGGACCAAGGACAATCAACAAGGGTATATTATGATCACAAACTATGATTCATTGCTTTGGAATGTATCTCAATTTATAAACGTGACATATAACATATGTTATCCCTCACTCACCAGTTGGTTTCTGAGTTCTCTGTATATTGCTAGTAAACGACAGGAACCTGCCTGTTGGACGCATGGACCCCATTGTGACTGCAGTTGCAAAATGAACTTCAAGTCGAAATCATTTCTAACTTCGCTTCGGCCTCCTATCGTTTCCTTAAGTGTTAAGCTTCAAGCATCTGAAAGGAAATAAATCACATTTCTACTTACCTACTATATTTATCACTGAAATAGAGTACAATAAACAGCAAAAGACACCAATTCATAGATTCAAGATTGCGCACACAACACACATTTTTACGGATATTCAAGCTGATGGGCACTTTCTTAGCGACCAAAATAATGTTACTCACAATGCTATAGTAGACGTTACAATATTTTACTACAAATAGCAAAATTAAATAAATAAAATCGTAATTACTATTCAATAAATCTGAAGTAAAGATAGATAGAATAGATGTAACATAGATAAACAGTTATTTTATGTAGGTAATATCCTCGTTGTTCATTCTGTGGTATAGTAAAAATTTTCGAACGTTAAGGTATAGTATATTCTACGAAACGAATATTTTACAGAATGATGGGAAAAAAAATATTATTTGTGTTTTTATATGTATTTCAGCAATTATATCTAATATTATAGTAAATATAAACAAAAATTAATCAATGAGAAACAAAACAGGTATCAATTCACATGAAAAACTAAAATTTACTTTAAGAGACAATATTAGCTGAACATTGTCTCAAGATTGTTTTTAATAACTTTTAATCTAAAATTTGTAATAAAAGAACACAATTACTCCTTGCTTATACTAGACACAACATATTGTGATCTACATAAAAATCTAATTTTAGTGTGCGTCATAGAGTATACATGTTCATAGCAGAACAATAATTATTAATCGAGTATGTATTACTTGTCTGCGACATAGATGTTTCCCGTATTCAAATTTCAAAGTTCAAATGTCAATTGACATTGTGAAGGGTCCGTACATTCGTTCGGTACATTTACATTTGATTTACATTGATCATCATACATTACATTGAACCTCAGCATTGAACATTTGCTCGTCGTCACCAGGAATCAAAGAGTAAAGTAATATAGACTGAAACCAGGAATACAGAACAGAACGGAAGATAGATAGAGTAATAATACATTCAACCATAATGTTCCAAAGGATTTTTATGCGACGACTTTTTCGTTCCTCCCTTTGTGCGTTTAGAACCCCGCATTTATTAAGTCAAAACGCATCGAAATTCAGAGATACTGTATCATACGGTAAATAATTCCAATAAATATGTTTCATAGAAGTATGTAAAAGATAATAATATTATATATTATTGCAGATACTGCCTCTTCAAAATCCGTTACAAATTTAATCGTGCAACGTCTGTACTCGCAGCAACAAACCGGTGAACCAATCATTGTTGAGTATGACTATGTGAAGAAAGCTACTTCCAACGACAAAGTTCTGATCGTTGACGTGAGAGAGCCGGATGAAATCAAAGAACTTGGCAAAATACCTAATAGCATTAACATTCCTTGTATGTAGCAACATTTTATCTTAGCCTTTTTAGTATAATATGTACTCAGACAACAAATATTGTTTGTGTTGTGGGCGACCCCAACACAGACTAACTTATTACTTAATATTCTAATACTAAACTACTTGAAAAATAATGACTGTGCACCAACACATTAACAAGACAGATGGACATTACTCCAGCACAAATATACCTTTAAACTTCTTTTGAAATGTATGCAGGATTCCTCAGTATGTTTTCCTTTACTGTAATACTCATGGTGTGACTAATCACATACATATACCCACAACTTTTTCAAACTACTGTATGTAATAAGATATACTTTTAAAATTTTTAAAATTTTACATTTTACAGTGGGAAATGTCACAACAGTCCTAAGTACAACTAAGAATCAAGAATTTGAACTGTCTTACCAAAAGCCAAAGCCTACAGAAGACACAGAAATCATATTTTATTGCATGAGTGGCAAGAGATCAGGCAAAGCACAACAGAATGCTCTATCACTTGGATATACAAAGTAATTGTGAAGATTTAAATTTAAATGTTTTTAGAACTACTTACAAAGAATCAGCAATGCCATATGGTGTAGCAATGCTGCTAATCTTCTTGGTACCCTTCCATTACTTGGGACAACTCTTTTTTTAGTTAGTTTAATTTGAGTGTCCTTTTTTTAATATCTGCATGCCTTCCGGAATGTGGCAAACATTGCTGTTTCTCAAACACAACTATACCTTTGAATCACTTCTCAATGATATACAGGTATCCTTTAAATTAATAAAATCACCAGCATTATTATGCAATATATAGTCCCTCCTGTTATCCCTTCCAAAGTCCTGTTGCAATTAAATTGTTCTTTAATGCCAAGAATTACAACCAGTACTTTGTCAGAAATGTTACTATGAAGGTGATGAAGTAGCACTTAGCCTGCATTATCATGGGTCTTGGGATGATAGATGTCATGCAAGCAGAGGGCTGGAGACCTTGGGAACTACAAAAGTATTATTTTATTTGATTATTAATAGCTCAAATGTTCTTTTTTTTTCAGTGTCAAGAATTATCTAGGCAGTTGGACTGATTGGGCAACCAAGATTCAATAAATGTGTGGTGCTATGTAACAAAGATATTGATTGTAAATATTAAGCAGAAATTTGTTCCTTTATATAATATACATTATTACAATCCATTAATCTTGTATTTGAATCTAATGTGGTAAGGCAAGGCAAGAGTACTTCACTGGCATATCTGATATCATCATGCCGATTCCCTGACAGAAAAAAAAAACAAAATCAATAAATAAATAAATCCAACAATAATTTTATTGCATGGAACTATTATATAGTAAGGCAGTAAGTCCTTTTATAGGATTTACTTCTGCCTGCTGGACCAGTCCTCCCAGCTTCCAAGATATGTTTTTGATCTGTGAAGATATTAATGTAAGGTAAGTATTTGTACACATTTTATTATTTGGATAGTGTTTTATAATGTAAGGGGGGGTAATGCAAAATCCTCTTTAGGCCTATATATTTTTTGGTTTCAATATGACAGATGGCAAATCCATAGTATTTCCCAAGCACAACTAGACTTAGAAAACATATTCTTTGAATTTCTTCTCAAACAAATGCAGATTTTCTTTGCATCTTCCTTCGGGGGTCCTTATGGGAAGGGGGAAGGTGCAACAATCATTCTTTCTTATGTGCAAACTCACTTAGAATAACCAAGTTTTAAAGCTTTGTCTAGAGCTTCAGATGACCTTCGCCCTGTTCTGCAGTAAAAGATGAGCTCATCAGATGCTGAGGGCTTGCTGCGTTGGTACTGCCGCTGAAAGTCTGCATCTGACATGGACATTAGGGCTTCTTGCACATTTCCTACTGGAAATTAGAATTTCTTAAGTGAAAAATTTTATGTAATTGTCAGTAATCAATATCTGTCAATAGTGCTTTACATGGAATGTTGATACTAGAAGGTATCTTTCCAGTAGAGCTGATTTCATCAGGGTTGCGCACATCAATTATGACTTTTTCTGGCTGCTGTATCACCTTCAGCATATCCTCATAGCTTACCACTCTTTTGGGGTCTACCATATTTTTTAAATCCTTCTGGTTGGTTGTAGTTGTTAATGGTCTTGACAATATTTTCTGATGAGGGAGTACACTTAAATCTAGAAACAAAATACTAAAAGTTATCAAGAAAATCTTTAGGTAAAAAATTATACGGCAAATAAATAAAATTTAAAGTGACAGTTCAGACAATAAATGTGTACTTTTCAAAGCTACGATCCGTATTGCATGTACTCTCCTGAGCACACCGAATGACCAAGCCGCTCTAGTACTGAATAGATGTGTCATTTTTACAAGGCAAATTGTTTATTTATATTTACAGGAAAACAAACAAATATATCTTTTAATCATGACTGACTCGAGACCGCCACCAAGATATCAATAATAAAAAGCGTAAAATCAAGATGCAGAGATTTTCGTAGGAATCAAAGAAAGACTACTATCAAAGATTACAATGTATACTGTACTACTACTTAATACTTGAAATTGGAATTAACCTCGGGTAAATGAAACATGTAATAGTACCTATTTAGCTCTGTGGAACTCAAAAAGGTTGATTAAATTAAATGTAAAATGTCATATATGTATGTACAAAACCTCAGAACAATAACTAAAGCGTACAACACATAACAAACAATTTTAATATCACCACAGAAAACTAAAACGGATAGGTACCTACATACGTAGCAGTCTTTGGTACCAACCTCATCAAAACATCTATAATAAAAGACAAACGTTTTTTTTTTTGTATTGTCTCTCGTAGCGTGAGTTCCGGGAACTTTTCCTACTTAACCGGTCAATGGCGAGACCTAGGCCTCCCCGCCCCCAAATAATATTTAAATAAAATTACCAGTCCATCCCAGCTCCCTTGCTCGCGATCCAGCAACGCCCTAAGCCGAGGTTCGTACCCCACAGGGGGTGCCCTTAACTGTGTTGCTTAGAAATAAAGTGGCTGGAGGCCTAGGTCTCGCCATTGACCGGTTAAGTAGCAAAAGTTCCCGGAAATCACGCTACGAGACAATACAAAAAAAAAAAAAAAAGACCTAGGCCTCCAGCCAATGATTACAATGTATAGGTATACTGTAACACCTCCAGCCAGGGAAGACAAACGTCTCCTTCAAGACGTGTATATTCTATCAATGCAAGCATAAACTTGGTACTTGAGACGAGACTTCTTTGTAAAAAAACCCATCCTCAAAGACGTTAATTAATTAGTTTTGCAGTTTTAAAAGTAAAAACAGAATTGGCACATACGCACGCATTCGCGTATATTTGCTATTAAGTGAAATGGACTTAAAAATATTTGTATATATTTTTGTGTAGCTATAGGAAAGGGGCGTTACCTGGTTGAACACGCAGGATACAGCTATTATTACATAGGGATATATTGTCCATTAGCGAGCGCCTGCACAGAGCTAAGATATTGATGGACAGAAAAGTAAAAACTAAAAATGACTGACTGATGCGTCGGTCACATAAATGCGAAATTCCTATTTTGTATTTAGAAAAGTTGCATTGAGGTCTACTATGATGGCAATTTATTTATTGTTTTTTATACAACAAGAGTGGCAAACAAGCATACAGCCCACCCGAAGGAAAACGGTTACCGCAGCCTATTTACGCTTACAATACCGAAATTCACTTGCGCGTTGCCACTGTGTTCGGAGAGTTATATTGTGTTGGCAGCATAATGGGACTAATCGCTCTGCTGCCACCACAATATAACAATCCTCCCACTCCCCAAGGAGCTCATTACTGGGAGGAAACCTTATTCAATGCATAGGATCACAACACAAAAAAAAAAGTGTTATTTGGCTACAAACTTCTATAAGCTTCTAATAAGCTCTTTCTTTATTGACAATCGTCACATGGTCACATGCTATTAAAACAAATCTATATATAAAATTAAATTGTTTATTCCATACTCAAACTTAAAGACAAACAATTACACCAAACTTTTTTGTATATAATCAGTCTCAATTTACTTTTAAGTTGTGGGAAGACGGTGAATAATTTCCAATATCACCATGGAGTATTTCTTTATTTAACACTAGTATGATTGTGACTTTGCGAGCAATGCTCCTATACAAATATGACTTCCATAAAAAAATATTTACTTATGATTAAAATATGTACAACTATCATGAGAGCATTTTGTAAAAAACTTTATATTGTGATGTCATAATACAACAACAAATATTCCATTTAATTATCTGTTAAATAATGGAATAGATCAATCCAATAACCTTTGATTAAAGCAATAACCTGATTGCTATAGTAAAATTTTCTTTTAAAAAAATATAATTCTAAGTATTATGCATTTGATTAAGAACACATTGTTATTAGTTTATTGCGACTTTTTCAAAGTATTTTCTCTTCTCTTCAGGGTTTGGTATTATCTGAAATATATTATATTATGATTAAATTACAATACATAATTACAACAGATTAGTAATTGCCTAATTAAAATTATATCAACACATTTTATCAGCACTTACAGTATCTTGACCTGGTTTCCAGCCTGCAGGGCACACTTCCCCATGTTTGTCAGTATATTGGAATGCTTGAACTAGGCGTAGAGTTTCATCTACAGATCTGCCTACAGGCAAATCATTCATTGTGATCTGCCTTAATATTCCTTTGTTATCTATTATAAATAAGCCTCTTAAGGTATGACCTAAATCTTCCAAGTAGACCCCATAGTCTTTAGCAATAGAGTGGGTCAAATCACTTAATAGAGGTATATTTATTTTACCAAGACCCCCTTCTTTGCGTGGTGTGTTAATCCAAGCAAGATGTGTGAAATGAGAGTCAACAGAACATGCTACAACTTCTGTATTTATCTTTTTAAATTCCTCAATTCTTTCTGAAAAGGCCAGTATCTCCGTGGGACAAACAAAGGTGCTGAAAATAATATAATATTGTTGTAAATAAATGATGACTGATGAATGAATGACTCTGAGTAGTATTTTTAAATACATATCTGAAATTTTGTAGTGTTGTTCCATATTTGTACATGATGTATTTTTACATTTCTCAATTATATACTTGAACTATTAAAACCTCTCAACTTTAAAGAATTCTCAAGATATTATGGTTATTGACAAGGTTAATATCTTTTATTATCTTTCAGGCTTGGTATCCCATCATAACTGGCTAGCACAGCTTTCTTTCATAATCATTATCATGACACCCACAACACATACTGGGTGATAAGTAAATTTTATTATCTGAATATATTATTTATCTAAGTGATGATGATGATCTTTCATTACAATCTTTCAATAATTCATTAAAGAAAAATTTTGTTGATAATAATTCTGTAAGCATAAAGATTATTTCATAATCTTCATTGTTATCAAGACGCAAAAAAATGTGTTCCTGGGTTAAGTTTGAGAATGTATACTACAATTATAACTTATACTTACAAATCTAATGGGTAGAAGAAGAACACCAGGTATTTATCTTTGAAACTTGATAGAGAAAGTTGTGTAAATTCACCATTTACAACGGCAGTTGCCTCCCACTCAGGTGCCGGCTTCGATACTATATTGAAATTGTCATAATATTTTTATAATAAACTCATTAAAATAATTAGATACGCTACGGTATAATATCTCAAGTTTTAACTTACTCATTGCTTTAGTAAATTGTAGCTTATGATCAATTTTTCTTGCTCCTCCGGGAAATACATTACCACTGCCAAATGAATAACACGATTCACTATCAAATATAGATGAATTGCAATATTTTGTGCTACTTATTAGCACTAATAGAAAAATTAAGAAATCTCGCATATTTAAAATATAAATTAACGTAAAGTAAACAGGGTTTAAATACAAACAAGTCAATGACTTTTATGCCAGGCCTGCCTAACTGACGCGTTGGGTATGTGACATGTGTACTATTATTCTTTATCTCTTTCCGATCAAAGCACTTAGGTAAGTTCGTTTCACTCACGGTTAAAAGTACCACGTAAGCGAATTCTGAGACATTCCATTTAAGGTAATAAATACCGCTATTAAATTGGTTCTAATTAAAATATATGTATTCTTTTTATTAAACTTAATATTTTAATTATTACATTATATCTTTTATTTTATCAAATATAAATATATATAGGTATTGTAAAGATTCGATTCGTAATGTTGGAATGAAAGCCCCCGTTGGGTATCTAATGAATGAATAAGTTTTGTTCAGGTCAATTGTGGGGCCATCACTATTTTATGCTTCGTTTCGTTCGCAATTAGCGAGTCTATTATTTTTCTGATTTAAGTTTTCAATGTAATTATATATAAAAATGGTTTTATTTTCGTTAAAAAGTGTTTTATCTTAGATTGGGTTAGTTCAGTGTCCATCGCAAGCGTTTGCGGTAAGTTTGGAAGTTTGTTGGAGTATCCACTTGTCTTTCATACTTCATTATGGCGGTCTCATTAGTTCGGTCTTGTAGTTGTAAATAATTTCATCATAACCACAAAAGTGTACGTAATTTCGTAACAGTGTTGAATAATTACCTTGTAGATGGACGTAGCGGACGATAACGTTCTGGACGTGGATTTATTAGGCGAGGAAGGGTCGGAGGAAGAAGGTGAGGCTCCACCGTCTTCAGGTAAGTTTTGTTACCCCAGCAATAATACCCTGTAGGCTTCCTCCACACAAGCAATAGATAATTAATACTGAACGGTCCCTATGTTGTTTCCCCAAATAATATTTTCTTTGCATTATCTTTTCTGTGCACTTCATTTAATGTAACTTCTATATTACTGATAAAACAGAAAAGCTTGGTACATTAATATCCTGTTCCTATGTCAGTACGTCAGTAGTTACTGAAGCAAAACTTGCCATAATTTGTTCATCTACACCCAGACTTCTATGCCGGCCCTGGCTCGACCCCAACATCATGCGCTTCTTCTCCGCGCGAAGAGCCAGCCTCGCCGCACGGAGGACTCTTGCAGCCCACATTCTTCCATCATCAGGCCTATACGAGGCCCTTCTTTACTTCTGGTCGCAGGGGCCCAGGGCGACCAAGGAAAGAGGGCCCTAAGTTGTCTAGAGAAGGGAAGATTGTTAGAAGGTAGGTATTGTCTAAGCTTTAATAGCCTTGACTTTATCCGAGAACGTCATAAAAGATTGTTGTATTGTGTATATACAGATATTAAAATCACACTGTTAAAGTAACTCCAAAAGTTTGTATGTTTGATAGTCCTTTATGCTCAAACAATTGGATAGATTTTGACCACAAGTGTTTCTGCTACTTTTGTTTAAAACAATGGACAACAAAAAAAAATTCACTATGTCATAAGTATGTTATAATAGAATTCTTCTGTTTTAGATACAGAGGCAACCCTGGCTCTGTAAGGGGAGCTAAGAGACACAGAGGCAGCCGAGATGATGCTCTTGAAGATATGATGGATGAGGATGATTTCACTATACCACCAGTGCCTGAAGAACCACCTTATATGCCTGAAAAATGGTAATGTTTATATATTAACTGGTAAAATGTTAAACACTATTTTTATAACTAGGAATACAACTGTTAACCTTTAACCCCCTTAGGTATTGTTTTGTACTAAATATAATTTCCTACAAAAACTGATGTGTGCCAATGTTTCATATAAATATTCACATTCATACCATCACCAGAGTTGCTTAAGGGATAGGCAGAGAAAAGTAATGCCAGCTCTCTATACTTACAGAGCTCTTGTACTTCATGCATATTATATTGTATTTATGTATGTAAGGATCCTAGCAAGTGGAAAGAAGTGGTCTCTACCTACCCCCAAGGCAAGAGGCATGTTTATATGTATGTATGTATATATAAGCTTGTTAGATTACTTGACATTCCCATCCTTGAGTGTTATCTTGATCTAGCTAGTTGGAATTTGATCTTTCTCTGCCTTTCCTCTCAAGCACATTGTATACCTGTTGTGTCAATCTTTCTTGGCCTTTTTGTGTCCGAACCAATGTAATTAAATCATCATTGTCATATCATCACGCCGAGTCCCTAACGAGTTAGAGCTAATACTCTCTAGACTTACATACTTCTTTCGCTTCGTCCACATTCTTCAGTCTCTTCATACTTGCTCGCCGGTTTTGGGTACTCTTGCCGTTCCCATCCTTGAGCGTCGGATCAATTTGATCCAGGTAGTGGGAACGTGGTCTTCCTCTCTTACTAATATTAAAGTTACAAAAGTTTATTAGGATGTTTGTCAGGCATACATTCTCAAGTGTGTCAGTCAAGTCAGAATGGAATTAAAAGAAATTTGGTATGGAGATAGATCATTAGCTTAACACAAAGGATATTTTTATTCCAGAAAACTACCAAACAAAAAAATATATGTGGTGAAATTTAATTATGTTGTGTTATATTATGTAATGTTTTTTTGTGCCAACTCTAAAATGACTTTTAATGACAGGCCTGGCAAAGTGTGTGCCCTCTGCAACCTCAGCGAGCGTAGCCAGCTGGGTCAGGGTGAAATGCGACAGATCCTCTGCTCTGTGGAGGGAGATGGTAGCACTACACCTGGTGTCCTCAACTCTGGCGGCGCCACACCCACCAGCACAGCAACACCTACTAGTACACCAACTACCCCAGTCCCGCCTGGCTTAGTCTCGCCGCCTCCAGAGCTAGTGGACCCCAGCCAACACCCACTGGGGTTGCCTTTGAGCAGGAGGCAGAAGGCTTTCAATAAATGCAAGTTAGTATCAAACCTTCTAGCATACTAATATCTAGCAAATGGTTAAGAAGGATACATGTACATGTTCATCTATACATTTTATAAATAATAAAAAATAAAATAGTTTATTTCTCACCACTTGTTATAGCTATTACATTATGACATCCGAATTACATTGCTTTAGGTATAATACGCTTTACTATATCTGGAATAATTAATATATTAAGTTCTCAACCAAATGTCATCATTACTCACAATTGTTAATTAACAACTAGAGATGTGGTGGTGGTGGGGTGGTTATAAAACAAAGTCACTCACTGCATCTGCATCTTTAAATCCATGCAAATACTTTTGAATGAATTTTGGTGGTTATGCTTTTTAGGGAAATATATGATTACAATAATATATCGTAATAACTGTTTTTCATGTTCATTTCCATACATTATACTATTTATATAAAAAAATAATCATATGTTTCTTCTTACTTAATCATTTTGAGCACCTACAAACTAAATACCATTATAGATCTCAATCTAATGTTCAATTGTTTCTTTTCAACTTAGAACTCCTCTGTACAACATGGAGCATACAGACGAACTGTCCATCATAGGTCATCTGGAATCCCTTGAGTTGCCTTCAGTGGTGTCATCTGGAGCTTTGTATGTTCACCGGGCCTGTCTAGAGTTCAGTCCTCCATTTCAAGACCAAACCCCCAATATTGAGGAGAATGAGCTGGAAGAAAATCGAATTAAGAATATTGTCACTGCTGCACTGTCAAGGAAATGTGCATTTTGTACCAGGCATGGTGCAAGTTTACCTTGCAAGGTGAGTAAAGTTTGACACTGGGTTACTAAGTGTAGGAACAAGTCATCAATACATATGCATCTTCTCACTCTTCTCTATGGTAACAACACTCTCTTTTCGCATTAGATATCTCTGTATATATTATTAAATGTTGATTTTCTTTTCATTTGAGTCACAATTATCTTTTGTTTCAGATGAGTTGTACCAAATTTTTTCATCTTCCCTGTGTTCTTGCCTCGGGGGGATTCATGGACTTTCCGTCAAAATCTTCGTTTTGCAAGGACCACTTGTATAAAGTGCCTTTGGTTTGTGAGTATACTAGTATTTAATTAAACGCATACATAAAATATAATTAATAAAGTGGTTACATAAAATAAATTTCTATTAAATAATATACATTTATATCATGATATTTCCTTCAAGAAGGATTTAGTGTGTGTGTGAAATTGAGAGGGAGAGAGTATTACAAACAGTTTCTGTTAAATTTATTCTCAGAATTATACAAATATTATACTTAAAGTATGTTTTTCAACGCAGGTGCCACCGACATAGAATGCAGGACTTGTAACACGATCGGCGATATTGCCAACCTGATGACCTGCGTCACTTGCGGCCTGCACTACCACGGCACGTGTGTTGGACTCGCTCAATTGCCAGGTAAGTCGCCACCCCCATCTATGAGCGGTTCTATGTAGTCGATTGATACTAGATAGATAATAGATACTGAGGTCTCAAAGCCGAATAAAAGCGGCTTATTTTTATAGTATTAGAATGTATGTAATATGATGCTTTTTGGATGAACCAGTGTAGAAAGCGTTTCGTTGCTGTGACTTATTCGCATAGTTCTGTGCCTGATGAAACAAGGGTCACCCAAGGGGTAATACCCACACACCCATTTTCCGCCAGAGTTATATTTTAGGTGCCAACGTGATAGATGGCGAGTCCATCGCCGTAACTAAAGCACGACTACACATACGCCTTTGATTTTTTTCTGAGACTTATGCAAGTTCTTTATGTCATCAGTTTGACTTATTGACATTTGTAGGCCTAAAGCGAGTGAGCTATGACTGGCAGAGGTCTAGCTCCGTTTGTCGTGTCGTGTCCCAACGTATGACGGTGTGTGTGTGTGTGTGTGTGTGTGTGTGTGTGTAGGCGTGCGCTCGGGCTGGTCGTGCCGCTCGTGCCGCGTGTGCCAGGTGTGCCGCGGCGAGGCGGGCGCCGGGCCCGCGGCCGCCGAGCCTCGCGCCGTGGCCTGCGAGCACTGCGACAAGCTCTACCACGCCGCCTGCCTGCGCCCCGTCATGGCCACCGTGCCCAAGTACGGATGGAAGTGCAAGGTACCAAACCGCCCAACTACAGACTAGTTTTTCCACCCATAGGGGTGTAGTTGTATTTATTTTGTACGAAAATGTAATCCTCACGCCTTCCCACAAGGGTCCTCGAAGGGGTAGGCAGAGGTGTGTAGGTAGTACACACCCATTTTCCGCCAGAGATATATTTTAGGTGGCAAAGGGACGGATGGCGGGTCCATCGATACTTATGCACGACAGAGAAGACGTATGCATTCCTTCTCGATGTTTTCCTTCACCGACAAACTATAATAACTAAAATGTTATAATATACCAAATCGGTACATAAAAGACGGATTTCTGAGATAACAATTGGATTGCGAGCACCTTCTTTTTTCTAAAGTGTGTGTGTAAAATGTGTATTGTCGTGTCGCGGTAGTGTTGCCGCGTGTGCTCTGACTGCGGCGCGCGCTCGCCGGGCGCGGGCCCGTCGTCCCGCTGGCACGCGCACTACACGGTGTGCGACTCGTGCTACCAGCAGCGCAACAAGGGCTCCTGCTGCCCGCTGTGCCGCCGGGCCTACCGCGCCGCTGCCTACCGCGATATGATCCGCTGCATGCTCTGCAAGAGGTACACGCTACTCGCACTTATACTACCCAGGTGCCGCTCGATACTGCTGCTTTGTGTTGTTGAAAGGAATCGCTCTACTAGCTTACCGGACATGAAGTCTATATCAATGTCGATAGTGCCGATAATAGAGGGAATATGAGCTTTTGGTTAGTATTACAAGATTAACAGTTTAGTTATTCTACGATCTTAAGAGAACTATTTAGATTTAGAATAAGGCAGTAGCGTGTAGGGTTCCTCTACATTCCAACTATCTAGATAAAATCGACCGAGCACTCGAACAGGGAACGCTAAACTCGAAACCTGCGAGCATGTATTTATTATAGGCTGACGAATGTGGCTAAAGTGAAAGAGGTCTGTAAGTCTAAAGAAATCTGGTCTTGTCTGAGTCAATACATACTAAGTACTAACTATATATAATATAATATAAAAAAGGATAGTACCCCTTTCCTGTGTTATTTACCATGATAGGAATCTCCTCATATATATTTATATGTGTTATGTAGGTACGTGCACGGAATGTGCGACCCAGACGCGGAACCACTGCAATACAGACAGAAGAAAGAACAAAACCCCTCGTACGAGTACAACTGTCCTATTTGCAAGACGCAGATGCAAATGACTGGCTCTAAGTCTGGATGTAAGCACGAACCCCTTTATAACAGTACTAGCTGTGACCCGCTTAAAATATGGCTTCACTGGAAGATATTTTTTTTGGAATAAAACATATCCTATATGTTAAGCTTGCGAGAGTTCTTTGATACCAATTAAATAATAAACATATAAATAAATACGTACATACAACTCCACTTACTCGTTCTAACATCAGCTATCTGCCAGTGAAACTTCCGCCAAAATCGCTCCTGCCGTTTCTGAGATTAGCCTAACACACAAAATAAAAAAAAAATGTGTTGGTATATGTAATATGTACCATGTATGCATCCATATGTATTTAGTAAAAACCGGTTATTTTAATATTACAAACAGACTCCAATTTGATTTTATCATCTATAGATTTGTAACAAAATATTTCATGGTGTGTTCATTCGTTGTAGCCTTTGACGAAGATACTATGGCTTCGACATCACAAGATTCCTCATTCGGCGATGAGAATTCTCAGCAAGAACAGGATCCTCTTGCAATGGAGTCGAAGGTAACTGACTGAATTTACTTTTAGTGTACAACATTAACAAACATTATTAACAATTGCTCAAATACACAACAAAGTGTTTACACAGACATCAGCTATGTATTAATAGTTTTCCAATGCTTATTTTATCTTCGTATCGAGTGTAAGTTTATTCACACTTTTCGTCACAGTAAACCTCGTGCTGAGACAAGGAACTTATTTATTAAGTACCTATTGTAATTAATAATAATAATATTGTATCAAATGCAGGTACCCCACGCGGACGTAGGCCTCGGCAAAGGCAAGCCCTACTCGGTGTCATCAAAAGTAGCGAAAAAGAAGATCGGAGGGTATAAGTTGAAGGGCGGGTTCCCTATGGCTGGCAAGATGGGCTTCAAGAAGCGCCAACGATCGGTGCTCGAGTTCGGCAGGAAGAGGGGCTCCAAGCCCAAGATGAGAGGCGTGTTCGGCGTGCCCGGCCTGGGGCTGCAGAGGCCGCAAGCGCCGGATAATAAGACTGCGGATGATGATCCAGGTAAAGCATTGTCTACTCTATACGCTTCAAAATTTAGTGTATATTTATTTGTCGACATCAAAGAGTTCTGCTAGAATTTTCTTGAATGCCTAGGGTGTGTCACCAGTGCAGGCGACTAAGAGTGTCGAGGTGTGCACCGGTTTCAGTCCACATGGAATACGTTGATCGTACACAGAATGGGTTTCCCCGTTATTACGCATATTGAGCACTCCGTTCTGTGTGTGTGGTGAAGGCAAGCCAGAGGGTATAGTTGCCGCACGCTGGATGTCTCGAGTACGTGGTGAGCTCGCCACATTTTGCCGGCTGATATTAATTTTTATACTGTTTTGTTTTAGGTGTAGAAAATAAATTGGTGTTGTGTTCAAGCAAAGACAAGTTTGTTCTCACTCAAGACTTGTGCGTCATGTGCGGTGCCGTTGGCACGGACTCGGAAGGATGCCTTATCGCGTGCGCGCAGTGCGGACAAACTTATCACCCTTACTGCGTTAATATTAAGGTACGATTTGGTTTCTGATTTAATAAGATCGGCCGTCCTCGCATACGGCTCGTCTTCAAATTTCATCTAAAACATATATTATGTTTTTTTTTATACCACTTGGGTGGCAAACAAGCATGCGGTCCGCCTGATGGTAAGCGGTTGCTGCCGCCTATGGGTGCTTGCAACACCAGGGGTATCACTCGCGCGTTACCGACCCATTTATTTCCATCATAATTTTTTCTGCAGCATCATTAAGCGAGTGCTGTTTTATTGTACTTTTGTTTAGTAATCTTAGGCTCACGGACCACGGCTCAAACTTGTCATAGAAACTTTCCCAGAGATTTGGCCACCACAGCTCAATTGTTCAAAATCCTGTATTGTTTCTCAATTAAGTGCTTTCATGACGCAGCAACGCAGTTTTGTAGATAGAAGAATTTTTATGATGACAACAATAATGTTATTTTAAATGTAAATGCAGAAGCAAGCTCTCCTCCTTG
Source organism: Drepana arcuata (assembly GCA_016069955.1). Taxonomy (NCBI): domain Eukaryota; kingdom Metazoa; phylum Arthropoda; class Insecta; order Lepidoptera; family Drepanidae; genus Drepana; species Drepana arcuata. Next base: position 30,739 of record JACCPG010000370.1, read on the forward strand.
TCGTCCAAAGTAGACATGAACAAGTAAATTGGTCCGGCCATCGTCGTTCAGGTGTAGTATGTAAACGTCCCCTCCCCTGGTGCAGGTGTCGCAAGTGATAGTGACGCTGGGCTGGCGATGCCTGGACTGCACGGTGTGTGAGGGCTGCGGCAACCGCGGCGACGACACGCTGCTGCTGCTGTGCGACGACTGCGACACCACGTGGCACACGTACTGCGCGCGCCCGCCGCTGGCCGACGTGCCGCGCGGCGCCTGGCGCTGCGAGCGCTGCCGCAAGTGCCTCGTGTGCGGCACCAGGGACACGCTGGCCTGGTGCGACAACTACACAGGTACACGCTACTGCCTACGAGAAGGGAGCGCTCAGTCTCAGCGTTTCGGAACCTTAGTTGCTGAACGCTGTCATCCTGAGCGTTCGCATTGATTCGCTCCGTATGCCGAAAGGCGGGAAGGGGCATAGGAAGGTTCGCGGGAAGTGTACCTACGAGTAGAGAGCGCTCAGAGCCACAGCGTTCGCATTGATTCGCTCCGTATTGCCGGAAAGCGGGAAGGGGCATGGGAAGGTTGGTGGGAGGTGTTACCGAGGAGTATTGCGGTGCGAGGAAACCTGCATACGTTTGAGAAGCAATTTAAAGGCGTATGTATAGTGGTGCTTGAGTTACGGCAATGGTCACTTTGGCACCTAATATCTTTGGCGGAAGGTAAGTGTGTGGGTACTACCTAGACAGCACAGCCTACCCTTTCGGGGACCTTCGCGAGAAGGCGTTCGGATACATTTATCTAATAAAAAATATAATAAAACTGCATGGGACACAGGCAGCACTTATTGACGTCATATCCTAATATAAAACTACAGCTACCCCCCAAACTTGAAAGCGCCGGCTCGAGCCGCCATAGTATCTACTATCCATAGACATCACAAGACTATCTCAAAATTTTTTTGGTCTATACCCTACTAATATTATGAATGCGCCAGTTTCTGAGATGTTTGCCCACACACAGCCCATAGCTCATAAATTAGCAATGCTATAAATCGAGGTCCTAACTTCACAGGGGATTTCTTTAAATTTGTGTTGTTTATCACTTAAGATGTCTCTGGGTGGATCTTTGATATCTGCATTAAATACAATATAGACCCTTATTTGTGTTGATTGTAAGTGTTGTTGTACCAGAGTGCGCCCCGTGCGCATCGCTGACGATGTGCTGCATATGCTCTGAGCCGTACTCTGACGGCGAGCTGATCATCCAGTGCGAGGGTTGCCGCCGATGGCTGCACGGCACCTGCGACTCGATACGTAGCGAGAACGATGCGGAAATATGCTGTAGGGCTGGGTAAGCAAACATGTGCATTGTATTAGTGACAGTAGTAGTTATGGTGTTTTATTTACATTATTTTGTGAAGGATTATTATTGTGCAAATGAGAGTTAAAGGTTAGGTAAGGTGGTTATGAACGGTGTGCAAAATGATGAGAAGTAAGATATAAACAGGTACTTAGGACAAGAAATATACAAGAATAGAAAATATATTTTCGATCTGTGGTGCTAAAAGGTTTAGTAGTCCCGCGGGCGCGAAGTGGTGTGTGTAGAGCGGTGCGCGTGCGCAGGTACAAGTGCGTATCGTGCCGCGGGCGCGAGGTGGTGTGTGTAGAGCGGTGCGCGTGCGCAGGTACAAGTGCGTGTCGTGCCGCGGGTGCGAGGTGGTGTGTGTAGAGCGGTGCGCGTGCGCAGGTACAAGTGCGTGTCGTGCCGCGGAGTTGCGGGTGGTAATTGTGTGAGCGGTGCGCGTGCGGGTACAGAAGTGGAAGTGTCGTGCCGCGGGTGCGAGGTGGTGTGTGTAGAGCGGTGCGCGTGCGCAGGTACAAGTGCGTGTCGTGCCGCGGGTGCGAGGTGGTGTGTGTAGAGCGGTGCGCGTGCGCAGGTACAAGTGCGTGTCGTGCCGCGGGCGCGAGGTGGTGTGTGTAGAGCGGTGCGCGTGCGCAGGTACAAGTGCGTGTCGTGCCGCGGGCGCGAGGTGCCGCCGGCGCATGCGCGGCGCGCGTCCCCGCCGCGGGCGCCGCGAGCCACGCCGCAGTCGCTGGGGCTGGCGGGCGAGTACTACGTGGACGACGTGTGCCTCTCTCAGCGCGGCGCCTACCACATGAAGCAGCTGGAGGCCGACATGGGTGTCACGCACACGCGCCGCAAGAGGCGTTTCAAGAACGATAACACCGATAAAGACGCCGGTGAATTCACTTTTCATACTATTCAAATTTAATGTTGAGTCAATAGCCTTTGTTTAGCTTAAAGCACAGTTACCGTCATCACAGACACGGGACTACTGAATTTAATGAGCTACTTATACCCTTTCTTAAAATATGTCATATGAAATGTCGTTGATTTTTCCTTTCGAAGTAACACTGTCCCCTATCTGTACTGGCATACTTTTCTAGTAGCTTTATAACGCTTAATGCAAAATTTTTGTTAGCACTATTTTTAAGAACGAAATGAAAAAGAGACCGAAAATTGCTATTAAAATTTATATTCCGTGAAATTTCACTTCCAAATTAAAATGCTTATTGTTATAATCGAATGAGAATTAAGCTTTTCTTCTCTTGCTGCCTATAAGCATAGTTTCAGTTTCGAATAGAATGAATATCTAATATGAGTTTTTGTATGTTGGTCGCTGGCATTGTGGATTAGAAATAATGGCATCTATTGAAACAGTGGTTCAGAACGCAGACGTCGAGATGGCCGACGAAAGCAAGCCAGACAGCACAGCTGAAGTTAAAGAGGAACCAGGTATGCCCAAAATAATTTCTTATCTATAACTGAGGACTCGGCGTGATGATATGATATGGTCAATAACTAGATGTATCCTGCCACTCTTCTGACAGAATTACGGTCAGAAAATGTTTACTGATCCGTATTATAAAAGACAAATTTCTTAAAGCGCATTTTAAATTATGTCAAAATTTAAGCTCGTTTGGTGCAGTCCCTTTGAAGTTTTTGAAGTATATACAAATCTAACTTAATCTATACTAATATTGTAAAGAGAAAAGATTTGATTGTTTGTTTGTTTGTATTGAATAGGCTCCGAAACTACTACTAAAACAAAAATTCTTTCACCATTGGAAAGCTAAATTCATCCAGAGTGACATAGCCTATATTTTCTTTTAAAAATTAATCTTACGTGTACCCGTGCAGAGCCGGGACGTATTTAGTACGGCTAGTATATATATATATATATATATATATATATATATATATATATATAATAACATACCCATTATTTTCATATAATTTGTGATAAAGGTAGTCTGGGCAGGCAGGCATGTGGCAAGGCAGGAAACATACAGGCCTATCACAACCAATCGAGAGATAGAGCGCTTCCCCTATTCATAAATATTTTCATACACATTTTGATGTGGTTGGAACGAGGACTGCCTCTGGTTCTTCTTTTAAATTTGAAAAAATTACTTGCACCTACCAGGCACCCAACCAAATGCGAATCTAAAGGAAGGCATCTTATGGAACGTTGCCAACGACGGTCCGCCTCCGGAAGGCTTCACCATCTACACAACTGACTCGGGCCTCACTGTGCTACGAAGAAAGAGACAGAGGAACTTGAATAAGCTTGGCATAGGCGGGTTCGTTGTGCGACAGAGACAGACGACTATCCGAGCACAAGCTGATGATGATAAGGATGGTGATAGCACACAAGTTTCTGGAGGTAAGATATGGAGGCTTGGGTGTGTTGAGATTGGAATATAATCCTGAATAAGTAATATTCGAATCTATTTATCTAAAACTAGTCACGCGGTACATCTGCATGAAATTTTTTTAAGCAGACTTTTCTGTTATTGTTTTTTTCCGATAATTGATTTTGTCAAGGGCTTTTCTGAAGGGATTTGCAGAAAAATCTTCCTTTCGCCGCAGTTATAGTTAGGTGTAGTTTTCAAACGTATGCATGTATCTTCTCCATGAATTTTTAACGTAAACTTGTGGTGTGATTAATTACTTGTTAATAACCTCTTTGATACAGACTGCCAGGCTCAAATCTTGATTCCGCAGGCGAGCACTGAGCCACTACGGCAAAAAGCTTCAATACACACATAAAATGTAAATTTTGTATTTCTTTTGTACAGAGTTACTTAAAAACTAAATGGTTTCCATAGAATCGCCGGGCAACAAGCGCAAGCCACGTCGGAAACCACGCTCAAAACTTATGGAGCAGTTCCCTTCCTACATGCAAGAGGCATTCTTTGGCAAGGATCTATTGGAGCCCACCAAGCCTGCTGTCAGCTCCACTGGTTAGTAAAACCCCTTGATTAAAGTATGCCGAATTCGGGTACTGGGGTAAAAGAAAAATTAAAAAATATTAAATGTACGAAAATTTGAGGACCCTATTAGGATATAGGATATAGGATACCTATTTATATCTGAGCCTGTGAAATCATTATAAAGAAATTCTGGTTATATTTTGATTACCCAAGTCTTAGGCTAATAAACCTATTGGATCTCACGCTGCTTTAACTATAAAACAAATCATTGAAACTGCTTGGCTGATCTTGGAGTTTATCCTGTCTGTAAGGAGTGACCAAAATGAGATCGGCAAGTGAATGGTTAGAGCTCATGCTGTGGTGAACGGCGTGCGGAAACTAGCGTCAGCACCGTGCTTAGAAAGATGCATTCCTTTGGAGGTCTCGCAGACGTCCTAACTTTTATAAACCTAGATCCTACAGCCTGATTGGTCTATCTGGTTCATACATACATATCATCACGCCAAGTCCCTAACGGGGTAGGCAGAGAGTACAGAGCGCCAGGTCTCTCTAGACTTACATACCTCTTTCGCTTCGTCCACATTCATCAGTCTCTTCATACATGCTCGTCGGTTTCGAGTACTACGTCGGTTCAAACATTATTATTTGAATTCGTATTAAAATAATATTTCAACATTAAATTGATTTTTTTTTCAATTATTTGGCGTGTAGCTATTTACTAATATATAATGTTTTAGGTAATCCATCGGAAAGCCCAGGCGGTACTTTAAGACCCGCAACGCCGGAGGGCTATCGTGAGCTGCGTGACTTCAAGCTGGACTATGACAACTCGGACAGCGATGGAGAGGATGTACTGGCCGCCCTTACCGCCTTCAGTGACAATGACCAATCCATTACTATCAGTCTTAACCCGGTGAGTGACACCGCATAGTCGTTTGGACGTTTGTTTAAGTTACGCAGTATATTTAAGTTCTGCATTTGGCGATGTTCAATGCTCTTAATATTCTGGAAATAAAATCAAATCAAAAGAACACCTTATACACTTATAATACTATGAAAATAGAGATGAAGATAGTGAGGCGTATGTGGTTGAGTAACGGGACAGAATGGCCATTTGCCACGTTAGCCCCTAAAATATATCGAAGTTTTGCGTGATTGTGTACCTTATTGTTCTAAAATTAAGGAGTGCTGTCCTCATTAAAAGAAATATGCGAGTTTATATTTTATTCCCAACACCGTAGGACGAGCTGGACCTCCTGAAATCACTGAAACCGAAAGATGAGAAGGGTGAATCTACCAATACTAATATTGGCAGCGTTAAAATCAAAACTGAAACCGAAGATGGATACCTTAAGGTAGTTTTATTAACATTTATTAGACATATTGTAAAAATATCTTCGATTCAAAAGTAATTTTTCGGGTTTTTTTTATTTTTTTTTTTTTATGTGGGATGAACATTAAGTAAGGGGATTATTCCAGTGAACGGGGACAGAATAAGGGATGAAAGCTCATAAATGAAAGATCATAATAACGTTGGTCTTGTAAAGGTTTTATAATATATAAATTATTTGTATAGCATACGGAGGATTCGACTGCGTTGAAGAACGCGATCCTGGGCCCGCAGCCTTCCGAGGCGGAGGCGCCGCCCAGCGCGCCGCCCGAGACCATCCCCACTGTGCACAGCAGTAAGGCCGATACTATCAGTACTGGTATGTGTATCTACAATAATAATAATAATAATGAGACGTGTCCACACCTTTATTCTTTGTTATTTTTTTTTTGTCTATATCAGCATCATATAGCATCATATCATATCACTATTTCATAAAAGTTTAAAATCTGAATTAATAAATTTCCCAGAAATCAATCTAGCAGTTTAGGAGTTCACTATTTTGTTTGTACGTGTGTATGTGTAATATGTCAACACACTTACATAATAATAATTATGTACAGAAATTTCGATGCCAATTTTATGATAGTCACGCATAAGAAAAATCTGAATTCATTGGAAATGAATATATAATAAATAATATATTATATACACATTAAGGAATGTATGTTGTCACAGAAACCGGTAGCTCGTCGCAAGCGTCCACGATATCGCCTAAGGACGACCTGTCGCTGCTGGGCGTGAACCTGGACGCGATGGTGCGCGACACGCTGCCCGACATGGACAGCAATGACGTGGACGAGATATTTAAGGGGGTGCTCACGGATGATTCACAGGTAACACACACACACACGCACTCACGCACACACACGCGCGCATACACTAGATATATAATAGAAAAGTAACAAAACACTTATTACACCTCGCCATACTTCTTAATCGGGGGCCGTTATTATATAGGTAAGGTATATTTTGAAATAAAAGTTTTTCTTACTGATTGCGTGCTAATTGCTACATTCAGGGTGTCTCAGAAAATAGGACTGTTGCCCAAATATGTGATAATGCACAACGAAAGGATGGAAAGCAATAATAGATTTTTTCCTCTTTATTCATGTTGTTATCTATGGACAAATTGCATTCTGATTATTCATGCACCTCTGGGACACTTCATAAACATAATAAGAAAACGTAGGACTCAGGCTTGTGTAAATATTTGCAGGAGTCCCAAGAGTCGTCCGTGTCGTATGTAAATTCGATGTCGGGCACACCGTATTCGCAGCAGAGGCAGCAATTGCAGAGCCCTATGGAGTATGCCTCGCCTTATCATCACACCGAATTTGGCAGCAGGTTAGTAGCAGTTTAATAGCTGTTAGCACGAAAGCTTTAGCGATATTCCATTTTATAAAAATTTAAGGAAAGAATAGAACATTGACGTTGTTTACAATTTTGAAGTATTGTTATTAGTAAAATTACATAAAACTCTGCTCTGCCTTTTTTTTAAATAATATTGTATTATTATTATTAACACAATAAAAGTACACGTACAAACGTACACGTACACTAACCTAACCTAACATACATAGAAACTTTATTACAATAAATACCTTAATAACTAACATACATTATTAATAAATAATAAATATATATGTGTGCGTGTGTGACAGCGCCCTCAGCCCATTGTTCGGCGAGGGCGGCGCTCCAACGGCGTGGCCCGAGGCGCCGGCGCCGCCTCCTTCGTACAACCAGCGTAGCGCCGACAAGATGCGGGCCGACGAAAGTGAGTCACTGAACACATTCTCACGACAATGTCCCACGACCTTACCTTTAATGTCTCTTTGTGGCAAATACGCCATTGCAGTCGCACATGGAGGCTTCTTATAACAATTAGAACTGTTCTTATCTAATTTTGGCCTGGCTTGGCTTTTGAAATCAAGCCGTTTAGCGTTATTGAAGACGTACACATATTTGACTTACATTTAGAAAATCATCTTTTGAGTTTTGATGACACGATACTGAACAACTTAACTATGTTCCGATTAGTATAGTTTGGTGTTTAGTGTATTATTTGGATAGTTTACAAACGCTGATGATGCAATGCAAAAACACTAGGAAATCATAAAATAACAATTAAACTGCAATATCTAGGCCTTGGTGCTGCGGCTACAATATCAGCTGTCCTCTACGCAAACACAAACCATCCCGAATGGAAGACTGAGTTCCCGAACTGGGTGGACCGTTGCAAGCAGATCCTGAAAAAATGGCGGGCATTACCTTCCGAACAGAAGGCGCCGTACCTACAACGCGCGAGGGATAATCGCAGCGCCATTCGCATGAAGAAAGCTCAACAGGTATGTGCCCTGTGTAACTATCCTACTCTGTGCTAACACTACTCACAGTAATGTGTGCCGTTCACATGATATATACCTACTGTTTGATTACATTTGCTATGACAGCGTCAAACGAGTACAACCAGTTCCCGGATACTTGATCGCTTCGAAGTTAGTAACAGGCGTGAGTCGTTAGGATAATGGCGCCAATTTCATTTTACTAACATAAACATTGTTTTCTTTAATGTTAAAAATTAATTCAAGTCAATACTCATTTTCTACTCTCTCGTCTCATTATCGTATCTTATTAAATTTATTGTTTTATTTAAGTGTTGAAAAGCGATCAAGATATTTGGTACACCCTAGATAGAGTTTTACAGTTGATACTTTGAGTTTTACTTAGACTTGATAACGGGCTTACTATATGCGTAATGTCAAAAGTTCAGCGCTCGAAGCCCTCTTTAATGGGTACTAAATTCTCCATACCTTTTTGATAGGACGTAGCGATTATCGACGAAAAACTCACGGTATGCTGTCTTCTAATGTCTCGCTTGTGTTGTCATACTTTATGTCTTAGTGTGAATATCTCACGGCACCATTATGCAAGAATTCCGATTCAATTTCATTGTATTGATTCTGTCCATTGAATTCTTAACTGCTAGCTAACCTTGCGGTTGGTTCATTGATTAACTCTTTCAATCAGTTCAAATGATAAGTGCATTGTCATGTAGTAGTTGTAAATACACACTGAGGTATTCACCCTAGAACTAAATAATTTAATATCCAGTTGCAACACACTAGTTGATTTTTTGAACTATATATGCGTTCAAATAATCATTTTGTCGACCTCACGAGTGCTGTAGATTCTGTCGCTTGTGTGCACAAGTGAATGTACATGTGTGCGTGTAACGTACGGCGCGCGAAAAACTTCTCAATATTCCGTGTGATATTGAAATAGTGCTAAAAATGGCGTCGACCTCGTTTCTTACCCTCATACTTCTCTCAGACGGGGCGAATGAGAACTAGTCTATAAATTAAAATTTTCCTCTTTATCATTCAAGAACTTTTCTACTCAGAATTAATTTTTGGCCTGTTTTAAAAAGGGTAAAAGGAGAGAAAAGTCATTTGAATGTAATAAAAAGAAGTTTCGCGCGCTCTGTACACTTATAAGTCCACATGTGTCGCCGTTGTTTTGTCTCACGCCGGCCATCGGAGCGAAGTGAAAGGATCTACAGGCTTTAAATCGGTCACGCGTGTTCTTGCTTCGGGCAACATTAATACTGATCATTTATTGACCAATGGGATATCTTGCATATGGGATCTATAGATCTTTGTTGGATACATTTAAACATTTTCGGGCACTGTGTTTTGACGTTGACCTTGCCTATTTATAATTTTTGGGCTAAATATTTGTTACCCACACGTGTTGTACACACTTTTGTCTTCACAAAAATACTATCAGCTTAATACTTTGCGTGGATAGTGTGGATATCAATGTTATTGGGACATGTAGAAATGCAAATTGAAATGGAGCATTTCAATACGTCGAACATGATCACCGTCGTTCGCGGCGTCGAAACGTTCAGTCGTCCGTCGATCGGTGGGTTCGTCGGTTCGCGTCGTGGCGGGCTAGAGCGCGAGTCGGGCTGGCGATGGTAGGCACTAAGTGTGGTTGCGGCGCGACAGAGCTCGAGCGCAGCGGGCGCCGACAGCGAGGCCAGCGCGCCGCCGCCCACCACCAGCTCGCCGCCCGCCGCCAGCGCCGCGGCCAGCCTGCCCGCGCCCGCCGGCCCGGTGCGCGCGCCCAACGTCACGGTCACGGCGGGCGGGCTCCTGGAGGCGGACGCGCACATCCGCGTGCTGACCCCCTCCGAGATCATGCGCACGCTGCCGCGCCTCGCGCCCCCCGCGCCACCCGCGCCCCCCGCGCCACCCGCGCCACCCGCGCCCGCCACGGTACCGGCCCCTCGCCTACACACGCGCCGCCGCACACACACACACACACACACACACACACACACACACACACGCACACACGCACACACACGCACACACACACACACACACCACACTACACACACAGATATACACTCCACTACTCATGTACATTACTTTTCATACGCCTTAAAACTTATACGGCAATTTCTTTATCATTACTGATCAGGCCGCCTGTATTTTGCGTGCTTACGTAGATACGTATTTGAAGTTTAATTTTGACATAAGCCTCGATTTAATACCCATAAATCATAGTTGTTACAAACAAGAGTGATGTTCTGCTATCCATATCATGCAATACTAGCAGTTCATACGTGATATAAATGAGAATACACATATTGTATACACATAGTGCCTCCGGTAGTGTGGAGGGAGGCACGACAGCCTAGCCACAGCGGCAGTGTGTACGCGAGGTCGCTCCGCCATTGTTGGGTGATCGCGCCCCTTCGCACCTCACTAACTCCAGTTCAAATTTGGTTATCACCCAACAAACATTTTTTTGGCTGTTTAATGGCATTGTAAGCTGTGTGATTATGTTTGTAAGATTTTCCTTTAGCTTTTTATTTCAATTTGCGAGGACGATCGCCCCGATATGAACCCGTTACGCCTCCCGGACTCGTGTCCTCTGTTTCCGTAATGTTGTTTTTTTTTATTTTCGCTTTGCCTTGGTAGTGTTGGCTTTAACATTGGACGCGGTTGGTGGTTGGTTGTGGTTTGCTAACAATTCTAACGTAGTACTTACATATGCAGTTCATTTATGTGTTGCGTTGTTCCGCTACTGTGTAAAAAGCTTTGTGTCAAACTTACTATAAGTGTGTTACTTTAATTGATATAATTGTTAATTAATACTTTATGTTATTTGTTACGATCCGAGCGAATCAAATCGCAAGTGATCTAATCTTTATGTTATTATAATTTCAGATATGTTATTTTTAATTAATCGTCAGTCAGGCAGGTTTAAAGTGATGAATACATGTATATAGTTAAACGATTAACATTATTGTCATATAATCCTGAGGTCATATTTAATCTTTACATTAAGTTTATTGACACGTACGACTTATAATACCACGAGCTTAAAGGTGGAGGAATTATTATTATTATATCCTCACGCCTTCCCACAAGGGTCCCCGAAGGGGTAGGCAGAGGTGTATAGGTAATACCCACACACCCACTTTCCGCCAGAGGTATATTAAGTGCCAACGTGACAGATGGCGAGTCCATCGCCGTTACTCAAGCACGACTATCTAAGCGAGTAGCACGAGTAGCTAATCTCGTCATATGACAATTTAAATTTTTTATGTTGTTAATGATAATTTAGACACTTACCAACGACTTTATGATGTATAGTTTGCATTACATTCAAATAATTAAAATTGCCTGCGTAGTGACAGCATGATAAATGAACATATTGAATTAAAAACTTTAATTTAATTAATAATAATAATATTCTTGGTTATCGATAGATCGGTTAGAGATAAATATATATTTAGATTATATAAATACATTTCAATAAAATTCTCGGTGCGTGTTAACACAATTTTTGTCGTAAGTAAGAACAAACGCAAGCAAAAGTCATAAAATATTTTCGTAAAAAATATGAGTTGATGCGTCGTTCTCTACTGAATATTAAAAGGAAAAGTAGCAGTTCCTGGAACTCACGATACGTGAGACAATAAAAAAATTGCTCTTACCAAAATAAAGCTGTGTCAGAGAGCCTGACATAATACGTTTGTGATTCGTTCTCCAGTTTCGATTGTTATATTTATATTTGATAAAATCGTCATGAATACAAGGATTTTGTCCTTGTACACTCTGCTGAAAAGTACAACCTTCTTATTACAAAATCATAGTCAAAATCAAAATCAAAATATTTTATTCAACCTAAGGGACACAGGGAACACTTATTGAACGTCATATTCTTAATAAAAACTAAAGTTACCAGATTAGTTGAGTCATGACTATAAACCCTGACTTTACATATGCCCGGCACTTAGACCATCGGTATATTAATTATTATTAGACCGTTGTACGAATAAGACGTTAGGTTATTCTCAAATAATTGTATTGCAAATTCTATTGTTTACGCAAGCAGTAAATTTTATTGAAGTGTACGTACATAATTAGTTCTTAACATTTATTCTCTACAAAAAAACAAACATAAAATAATATTCTCTCTTTTCTCTTAGGATTTCAGGTCTAAGAACTTAGTAAATCGTAGTGAACCTTATGAAGAAGGAGAGGAGGGTCTCAATTCGATTGTATGTTTGATATTAGAGAGCAAAATAAATCGCATTAGATTAAGTGGCTGTGTTAGTAACGATGATGTTATGTGTAGGAGCAAGATAGAGCTTGCAGCCAGCAGCGCAGCGCTCGCGAGGCTGAGCAGGAGCGGGTGTGGAAGAATCTGCAGCAGCAACGGCAGCAGCAAACGCAGCAGCAGCAGCAGATTATACACGACCAAAGGATTCAAGGTAACTATACAAGCCAGCTTTACACACCGAGCATGCGCACTTTCTACTATTCAGGGCCCCATCACAAGCGACTGCGATGATGGGTCCTTTATTATTACACAGTATACTTACCTCGGATCTCACAGTCACACATTTCCACGCGGGTTTAAATTAAAATCTTTATAATTCGCATACCCCTAATAGGACCGGAAATTTCGCAGACAACCCTATATCAACGTGTTCGCAATAAAACAGCGCTTTTTTTTAATTATCCAATCCAGTGAAAGTAACTGGCATCGATATACATGTTTATACCTGACAACCCAGTAGTTCGCCCAGGTAAATAGTAGACAACCCAACGGCTGCACATTCTATACGTTGTATACTTTCAGTCAGGACACATTTTTTTTATTATCCTGATGTTGCAACATATGTAATTAAAAAACATTTTTTTTAAATAATTAAAAATAGTCTGTCCAGGATTTTTTTTGCGAACCCATTTTTAATATACATACATATCATTACGCCAAGTCCCTAACGGGGTAGGCAGAGAGTTTAATATATATTTTAATATGCTTTCTAATATACTAAATTCATGATAAAATATGTTTCGTTCTATTATCAGCTCGGTGAAGGTCGACTGAGGTTCGGATCTTCTACTATTCTATATATATCTAGCCGGATACACACATGGGATACCTACGTTTCATAAACGAAAAATAACTTTCCTAGAAAAAAAAATGTATGCGGGTGAAACCACGAGATACAGTTAGTTTATTAAAGTATGTAGTATGTATTGCGGATCAACGGCGTCACCGTTGTGTTCGTTGTCCCAAAGCAGCGATGCAGCGCCTGCGCACGCCCGAGGGCAGCTCCCCGCCCGCGCCCACGCCGCCCCCCGCGCCCCCCGCGCCCGGTGCCGAGGCCCCGCGCAGTGCCTTCCCGGCGCAGCGCTTCCCGCTGCACTACGCCACCAATGACGACATCAACCGCCAGCTGAGGGATCTGCTGCAACGGCACCCGGAAAAGATGTGGCCGCCGCGTAAATATACTGCTTTTTTATTACCCCACAGAGTCGACAGATACACAGCCTAGCCCATTGGCCTAAGCAATACATGATGAGTTAGGTACTCGTGTGTTACTGATCTTGTTTGTTATTGTGCTAGCAGCATAAGAATGGTCCTACTTTTTTTTCATTTATTTATCATTTAATCAAACATATAACATTTAGTTGGACATAACACTAAAAAAAACAATAAGGTTTGTACCAATAATGTTATGGAGTCGTCAACAACAACTTCTCCCAGCACGGCCATGAAATGGTAGTGTTTTAGAATCTTTACCAACCCACTAACCAGAAGCACTGCCATTTGGTTGCGATAAGATGCCATTTTGCTCCTATAAGAATAAGGTACTTCTCCGCTCGGGAAATATTAGTTCTGAGCGGGATACGCGTGATAATACTATCCTGGTATCACGTGAAGGGTATCAAGTGACAGTTCGACGACGGTTGTGAACAACATCAAGCCACACTCATGTAACTTGCTAACTGATAGTCTTTAGCAAGTGTGAGCACAGGAAATCTACTACGTTCCCTTGATATATCGTCTCACTGATGACAACCGAACTCTACTGATGGTGAGCAGTATTATTTATCTGTACCGGTATGCAGCGGTATTAACACAATTATCCATATCTTTTAATTGTTCGAGTAAGGTCCCTAGTGGGGCTCAGTGGGGGGTGTGTGCGTAAGGTGTGTGTTTGTGTGGCAGAAGGCGAGGAAGGCAGTGTGGGCGCGCAGGGCCAGCCCTTCCGGCAGCCGCTGCCCGTGCCGCTGCGCTCGCGCGCGCCGCGCCCTGAACACCACCGTGAGTACCGTCGCCACATACACACAGCCTCCTAGACTGCCTACCAAGAGGATACTCCTAGAGGCCGGTCCGTTAAAATGGTTCAATGATAACTATACATCATGTCCAGCACCTCGAGGGAGATCGAGAGAGTTTTTTTCTCGATTTATAGATCTCTTGCGATTCGTACATTTAATTTTAATTTATCCTTTATATCTGCACGCCGGTTCTATGTACCTACTCTTGACGCTCCTATCCTAAAAAGTGTTTGTTCGATTCAATCTAGTTACTCCGAACATCGTCTTCTTCTGCTTCTGCTTAAGAAGCTTCTAGAGAAATATGTCTAGAGAGATCTGGCCCTCTGCCTTCAACCGTATGGGCCTCTGATTTTATCTAGAACTGACTGTGCCCGCGACCTCGCCCGCATGAAATTTAAGAAAAAAGGTTTTAAAGATAATACTTTTAAAGAATGCTTTTTCATATGTATGTTAAACATCCATATGCATTTAGTAAAAAGCTTATTTAGGTTTAGGTTATTTTAATATCACAAACTAGACTCTCAATTTTTTTTTTGTATTAATAAATGACTCATCTTCTGGCGTCTGTTGCAGTGATAATGCACCAACGGATAGTGACGCCCGATAATAATCAGATGCAGCAAAATATGCAAAATGCGGTGTCGCAACAGCACCTTGAACAGAAGTCGAACGTCGCGCAAAGGAATGGTAAGTGTCTTATGTTAAACGTGTTGCACGTGTTCCATTATACGCTTTAAACGCGTAGACCTCCACAATCGTTCTTCAAGTTGACTGAAGACATAATCAACTTGTTTTTAGTGTGGAGCAGAGCAATTGGTAGTTTACGCACAATATAATGTTTACCCGACAGCTTTATGTTGTATATTTGGTATACATTTTTATAAGTAAGTTACCTACACATTTAAATGTGTCGCATATTTTGTGAGAAATATTTAACGCTTTATTAACTAATAATAATAGCCGCGCTCGAGAAACGGCGATGGATTTCCCATCTGTACGTTGTCACGTTGGTTGTTGGTTAATAAATATACCTCCGTCGAGAAGTGGGTGGGTACACATCTGCCTACCCTTTTTAGGACCTTTGCAGGTATCTGAAAGAAAATACCGAGATTTTCATACGTCTGAATAGAATTTCAAAGAGGATTTGAAATTAAATCTTAACGGCGGTAGCCTGTCACGTTGGGTGTTATTTCACGTTTGCTTAACCCATCGGGATCATCGTAAAGTAAAATAATATATGACTGATACAGCTCCCGGTGGAGAGAACAAACAGGAGAGCCAAGAGCACGGGACAGACGAGATGGACATGGGAGAAATGGAGAAGCTGGAACAAGACACTGGAAACATCGGAGAGGTGACATTCACATACTAACTTGATGTGTGATATATGCATACATATTTGTGAAAACAAGACCTGTATGCAATATATATATATAGTCTTTATCATGTTAGAAAACGTGAACTATCAGCCCACATATCACTGGTTTTAGTCACGTAATTAATACCCTCTATCGAACATGAAAAAAATAGCTTTTTTTCGATGCAGCATACAGCGTCTCGCTAGACGCCAAACAGACACTTGAAAAGCCGTGGTCGCCGAGTGGTTAGAGTAGTTGCCTCTACACAAAGATCGCAAGTTTAAATGCCGACTGTACCAATGAGTTTTTCTGAAATTATGTACAGTGATAAGTGACACCACGAGCTTTACGGTGAAGGAAAACATCGAGAGGAAACCTGCATACGTCTGAGAAGCAATTAAAAGGCGTTTGTATAGTTGTGCTTGAGTAACGGCGAGGGACTCGCCATCTGTCTCGTTGGAACCTAAAATATATCTCGTGCGGAAAGTGGGTTTATGGGTATTACCTATACACCTCTGCTTACCCCTTCGGAGACCCTTGTGGAAAGACCTGAGGATATATATATATATATATATTCTCTTATGTTTTTAATTCTTCATTAATTACATTATATTAAACTAAAGTTACATATGTCCAAATACTAAATGCGAATATGGCCGTCACATAGGTGGGCGATATCCTCACCGGCCTCAGTGGCGAGGACGACGAGGAGTTGTTGGAATCCCTCACAGCGGAGATCGGGGAGCAGTTCAACATTCTAGAATACGCGGACCCCGAGCTGGCCGCTCTGAACGACGCGGAGACGCTGCTCGACGGACTGGAGCTGGCTGACGACGTCCACCACTTGCAGGAGAGACACGCCAAGAGGGAACATGAGTTAGTGCACTCGGGAATATATCTAATAATTAAAATCTAATTTCAGCGTTGCGTACTTACATGCGAAGTTTTTGACAGCGTGTTATACTTCTTTTAACATCTTTGTGTGAATGTGCTTCCAAGGTATACAAATTTATTCATTTGATTTAGAATTTGCCCTTCACCGATAGAACACACCCTGTCAATAGTTCATCCCTTCTTTATTAAATAATTTATAATATATCCTCACGCCTTCCCATAAGGGGCCCCGAAGGGGTAGGCAGAGGTGTATAGGTAGTACCCACACACCCACTTTTCGCCAGAGATATATTTTGGGTGCCAACGTGACAGATGGGAAATCCATCGCCGTTTCTCGAGCGCTCTCCCTGTTACTCAAGCACGACTATACATACGCCTTTGAATTGCTTCTCAGACGTATGCAGGTTTCCTCTCGATGTTTTCCTTCACCGTAAAGCTCGTGGTGTGACAAATTTATAATAATAATTATTATACGTATATCTTCTTATAGCTAACCTATTTATCTTTGTGTTCAAGCGATGAGCCCGAGCATCCTCAGGACAACAAAATGTATAGCGAGTTGCAAAAGGCTGTAAAGAACATAGAGGCTACAAAGACTGAAGTGAAGTCGGAAATTGACGAGGTGAAGACCGAGCACCAAGAGATAAAGAGTGAACCGCCCTCGACGCCGGTCAATCAGATGTTCCCGGACGGTGTTCAGAGAGTAATTACACAGAACCAACAGTTAGCGTTACAGGTAAGTTCATCATATAAATATTCTTCATCATCATATTATTATATATCACAGTGTTATTGACCAGCTCTCTTGACATTCTTTCTCTGTTCATCACTTATATAGTAGTTATTCTTTTTAATAAGTGTATAATAAAGAGATATACAATTTGTTTTGTATATATTTTGAGAGTTATTTCATAACCTTGCGGTCCTCTAATCAAATGATAAGCGGTTACCCCTGCCTTTGGACGCTTGCCATCACCAAGGGGGTTGCTCGCGCGATGCTGATTCAAAATGATGCTTTACTTGTATAATCAGATATACTTAAGGATTCTGGGGTTCTATAGAGTACTCTTTTGACTAACATCTCTATACCCCGCAGAAGTATTTCTTGATTTTATCAATAAACACAGCTTAAGCCAATAACACTCTTATGTTCAAATGTATGTAATAATACTCAGTATTGAATAGCTATCAAGTATTGTTCCTTGTTGCCAGACTGCGATGCAAGCAATCAAATCGGAAGTTAAACTCGAGGGCGACGATAAACCCCAGCAGCAGAGACCGGTTTTCACACAGATGTTCGCCAACGCTCAACAGCGGCTGCAGATACAGCATCACCAGGTATACAGATAAATTTGTTAGCCGTTGTTCGAGTGGTCGCTTGCAATGTAGATATTGCAAGTCAAACTTGCCAACTGTACCTTTTAGTTTTTTCTGAACTTCAAATTCAGTGATTAGTTACGCCTTGAGCTCTTTAAGGTTAAGGAAAACTGAGAAGAAACTTGAATAAGTTTGAGAAGAAATTCAAAGACGTATGTATTTTTAACTTGACTATTAATCGGCGGACTTATCTTGCTATTGAAACCTCATAATGTGGCCTTTTGACGTTGCAAGTTGATGTCGGCGGTGGTATAATAATGAATGTTATTCAACAGCAACAGAACATCCAGCGACCCACGCAGTTCGGCCAAGCAAGCCAGCAGCAAGGAATGGCGCAGCAGGTTGCCCAGCGACCACAAGTGCAGTTCACGGCCGGGCAGCACATGCACTTTGCACAGGTAAATATATATCCCCTTTGGACGATATAATGTACTATTCGTGCTCCGCGGTTTTATATCTACATCACGCCGAGCCCATAGCCTGCACCTGCCGGGTAGGCAGGGAGAGTAGAGCGCAAGTTCTCTTTAGTCTTACAGTCCTCTTCGTTTCGTCCACATTAATCGGTCTCTGCATACATGCACGCCGGTTTTTAAGTATTGGAGCCCAGAGTCTGGAGAAGTCTATTTGATATGATGTTCATTTGTTCAGTATGCCTCGTGTACCGTACATTGAAAGGTTGTTAATGTTTCTTTTGTTTCCTTTCGTTGAATAAAATTGGTCGTTGTTGAATGTTATTTAGCGTATCTGTGTGAAAGAATATGAATGATTTGTTTGTGTCGCTTAAGTGCAATGAATGAGGTGTAATGTTTGATGTATGCAGCAGGGCGGCGGAGGGGTGGGCGGAGGTGTGGGCGCGGCGGCGGGGCACAGCGCGCACGCGGCCAGCATCGTGAGCGCTATGACGGCGCAGGTCAACGCCGCGCTGGCCTCGGGCCGCAGCATCGTGGCCGGCACGCGGCTGGTGGGCGCCGACGGGGCCATCGGCGTCGTGCGCAACGACTGCACCGTCGCGCTCGCACACCTCCCATACTCCGGTAACGCACGCACACGCACACACACACGCACACGCACTCGCACACACACCTATACCAACTAAATATTAAGGTCCACAGCTGTTTAGTTACGTTACGTATATTTGGATTTTTTCTCAGTTCCATTTAATTTTAAAGTCAACATTTTAAAGTTTTAGGTAATAGACGTCTAGACTTCATGATAGCTATGATGCAATTATACAGATTGATTTACTCATGTCGATTTGTTTACCACAGAAGTGCGTAAATATCGAAACATGCCGCCTATACCACACCACATCAGCCTGAGGTAATCTCGTGCGCCCTACTTAGCCCCCCATATATCTGAGTCAGTATCCCGCCTAGGGACCGGTTCCGAGTGGCCTTTATAAGTGTCAATACGAGTCTCGCAGCGCGTATGTGTGAGCGCAAGCCGATCAAGTGCCTTTTCTGAGTAGCGATGTCGGGCGCCGCAGCGCCGGCGGGCGTAGCGCGGGCGCCGCCGCCGCCGCCGTACCCGGGCACGCTGCGAGCGCCGCAGCCGCCGCCGCCGCCCTACCCGCAGGTAACTACCGCGCCCTGCCTACTTGGGGCAACTAAATTATACACTACCAAAGATGTTTCGTATATCGCGCAGTATAAACATTGATGGCACTCTTTCATGTCATCTGATCATAAATAATTGTTTTTTTTATAAATATTTTCTGTCGGTAACGAAGCATTGACAGATGTTTAAGACTTTTATCAAATTTATTTACCCCAAGAAAAATTTACTTAGTCAAATGCAATAACAGCATATAATATAAAGCCATATTAACATAATAATATTCTAAAACTTATGATAACTAGGAGTCTTAACTTATTTATAAAGAATCTCGTTACTTTGATATATTTGTCGTGCATGCAGTATTTTTTTCTTAATGTGTTTTGGAGGAGTTATTTTGACACATCTCCCTCGGGATGTGTCAAAATAAAGCCGACAGCTTTAAATGTATGCCGTATGTTTGTATAAGCTTGGGTTCACATTTGGAAGACACTGTGAAGGGTCCGCCATGCCACACAATTATCGCCTTTAAATGTGAACCGTAAAGGACGTTGTTGTTCATATGAGCTGCTTAATTCTAACGCAGAGACAATGTAAAGTTGAATCCTACACATATCCAGAGCAATATTATTTTGTCTAACGTTATCGGTGGCGGTGATTTATTGGTTATACAATAGATTTTGAAATTAGCCGCTTTATAATACGACATTGTTCAGAAGACTAATATTGCATGGGTATATTGTTTCGTTCGCCTTTAATTCGTACAACGAATCCTAGAGTCGAGTGGATTCGCGTATCACATCGTGTCCGGTGAAGGAAAACGCCGTTTATTAGCGTGTATGTACATATACATATATGATTTACAACACTCTTTGAAGACGTGATCAGTTCCACAATATGCGTAAACGTGTGAACTGTACGCAGGTTTGATTATTTAGTTTGACAGCTTAATAACGCGACTTTTGGAGCTAAACGAGGAACAGACATAACGTAAGAATTAGAGGCGAGAATGCGTAGGGTTGTGTCGACGGCAAAGTTAAGGCGTGTTGTTTGCATGTCGGTGATTGGTTGTTGGCGCGGGCAGCCCTATGAGGACTGGGGCGACTGGCTGCACCGCCGGCCGCTGCTGCTGCAGGTTAGACTTGTCCCGACCCGCCCCCACTTAGGCACCGAGACTATTTCATATAGCTTCCCTTGTTTCCTCACTCCTTTACACTTCATCACATTGCAGTGGATATACATTTTTGGATTATAAATTTGTATACAGACATTTTTAAACGCATTTTTTTTTTGTAAAGAGTTGTCACTTAGGCCAGATACCATATATAATAAGAATGTGAATATCCACACGCACTCCCACAAAGGTTTCCGAAGGAGTAGGTAGGTACCATATGAAAGTATGGTATTGTTACATGTCTGGGAACCCTTGCTGGAAGGCGTACGTAGAGACGTCTACATACGTAGAGTTCATCGAATTAATATAATAGTTTGACGTAAGGTTTAATTGCGTCGAAATGTGAAGTAGAAAATAAAAAATAATACTTATATGATATTATTCCATTTATAAATGTATATCGATCTTAAATATCTTAATCTTAAAAAAAATAACTGTTCATGACACATGTACATGACAGGGTTTTAATAAACCGAGAACATAATTAAAGTGATATTGAATATGTTTTTGTGTGAATAAGAGGTCAAATATAAGCTGGCCGTATGTTTTCAGATGTCTAAATGTTGATTAACAATATAAAATTCGTTAGTATTTCCGTGTTATTTCTCAGTAATGTGATGAAGTCAACGTTTCTGGTGCTATTCTCTCAGCACGATTCTTAACAATATTTGGGTATACTTTATACCCTGTTTTATCTCCTTCGGGGCTCTAAATTCATACAACATATTCTAAAGAAACAGCACGGTCGTTAACAACTCGTTGTTATCAACGTGATTTGACTGTTTCAAAAAATGTTCGTCAATTCGTCCAACGTCGGCTTAAAGTATGTCCTTCCTTCACGTCCTGTCTTAGAAGTCCACCTCCTTAGTCTAGCAGGTACCACACGAACGTAATAGAGGGTCGTCACCGCTAACCACCTTTTACATAACTGTTTTTTAGCTTTTATTCGCTTGCACGCATGCGTACTGAACTAACCTTTGACCTTTCAGCATCCTTCCTAACACCAACACTAACTACATAAGATAATATAGCACTTAACAATGAAATGTAACAGTATTAAATTATAACTTGCATTGTAAAATATACCTTAACGTGTTATAAAAATAGATTTAAAACTCATTGCCTGTCTCATCTTGTGCGTATGTCGTGGTGGTGGATATATCCCTGGTTGTGGGTTGTTACTCGTCTATCAGTGTGTTATGAATTCCACTGAAACAATAGCTCACCACCATCATATTTATACATTTTTAAATTAGGCTAACTAGACTACATAAGACGTAAATAAATGTTTTAAATGAGAAAAGAAAATTATTTACTAAAAAAAAACAACACAAATGATAATTTGAACACGTTCAATACAACACTAGACACCAAACTATGCCTATCTTTTGGTCGTATATATTCTAGGTAGAGTTACTTGACTATCAAAGTACAATTTATAAATGTACACAGACTGGCACTGCGTTGTAGTTTCACAGGAATATGCTGATCGCACATTGAGTAGATGGTATGCAGAGAGCAAGCTTTGTTAGAGTAACGATATTCATACATATTGGCGTAGGGTTGTCGCATCAAATATAATTTGACTAAATAGTACATTTATTTTGGTAACATTCGACAGATACTTTATTAAGAGCGATCTTTAAGTCTTAGGAAATAAAAAAAATATTGTCACATTAACATGAATGAAAATATCGTAAGGAACCCTGCATATGTTTAAGAAGGACGAACTATGTTCAAAAACTTTTAGTCGTGCCTGAGAAAAGAGATGCAAAATTATGGTCCTGGAAAGATTTAATATTTATTTATATAATATATATATATAATTATAATATAATATATCCTCACGCCTTCCCACAAGGGTCCCCGAAGGGAAACGCAGAGGTGTATAGGTAGTACCCACACACCCACTTTCCGCCGGTGATATATTTTAGGTGCCAACGTGGCAGATGGCGAGTCCGTCGCCGTTACTCAAGCACGACTATACATACGCCTTTGAAATTCTTCTCCGTCGCAGGTTTCCTCTCGATGTTTTCCTTCACCGTAAAGCTTGTGGTGTGACTAATCACTGTACTTAAGTTCAGAAAAACTCATTGGTATAGTCGGGATTCGAACTTGCGACCTTTGCGTCGCAGGCAACTGCTCGAACCACTCGGCCACCACGGCTTTAATAAATTATTTTATGGTTTGTTAATTAATTCTTAAGAATTAATTAGTATAGTAATATTTAAATATTACTATGTTAATAAATAAGGCCCAAGGGTCGCGACCACACTTAACTAGGGCGATTTTAATACCGTTGGCGAAGGTAGTACAAGCTTGTTGTCTTAATGGTACCTGCTCATGTGCTGTCAGAGTAACTGTGCACCCAAATGTTGGTAGTCTATTTGTTTCTATTGGTCCTGTAGTATATTGAGATGTACTTCTAGTAGCGTACTATCTTGGACTCTGTCGACTGAATGCTTATGGTATGCTGAAGATGATATGTAAGTAGGTACGATGAGATCTGTAGTGTATTGGTTGCCGGCCTGTCCTTGGACACAAGTTAAGTCGGCCTTGCGTTCAAGATGAGATAGGTAACATAATTGTTATCATCACAATATTTGAATTGTAAATTAAATATATTTATTATACATTAGCATTGTATTCAATCAAATGTGAAAGATTTGTACAATGTGACCGCGACCGTGTCCGTGAGCGGCGACCGAGCGAACGGTAGCGGGCGACGTCGCAGAGCGAGCGTCGTCCCAAGGCAAACATTTAACCGTCAGAACGTAAACCAGGAGCAACCGTTGCTTCTGGAGGAGCTCCTGGAGCAGGAGAAGCGTGAGCAGGAGCGCGAGGGGGGCGAGTGGAGCGTGGGCGGCGGGACAGGGGGTGGGGGCGCGGGCGGGCTGCCGGCGCCGCCGCCGGCCGCCGCGCCGCCGCCGCCCGCCGCGCCGCTGTACGCCGGCGCGCCGCCGCCGCAGCCGCCCGCGCCGCCCGACCGCGCCGTCTCCGACGCCGACCATCACGCGCGCCTGCTGTACGAGCAGTG
Source organism: Drepana arcuata (assembly GCA_016069955.1). NCBI lineage: Eukaryota > Metazoa > Arthropoda > Insecta > Lepidoptera > Drepanidae > Drepana > Drepana arcuata. The sequence goes on from JACCPG010000370.1 coordinate 54,439, forward strand.
GCTCAAACAGTACAACGCCTTCGCTACCGACCAGCAGCGCTACTACGAGGTGGAGGTCCAGAAACTGCGTAAGATCCGCAAGGTGAGCCCCGTAGTGCGCTTTTGTGTTCGTGAGCTTTGTAGCGTAGCAGCCGCCGCCCGTGCGCCGGCGCTGTAGCCCCCGCGGCAGGTCGCGCCCCCTCGCACCGTCCATGTCGTGCTAACCGAACGATACTCTGTCACTAACTCTTTGGGAGGGTAGTTGGTTATCACGCTTACTGATGTTCTTCTATCTACGAGTCGCGCTCGGATTTCAGTCGCTGAATAGCAAGCAGCGCCAGTTGCGCAAATCTGGCAACGAGCTGTTACCGAACGATGCGGCCGAGCTGCAGCGAGTGTCCACCGAGCAACAGGCGCTTCAGAAGCACCTGGAGGCGGCTCGCAAGCAGGCTCGGCAGCACAGCATGCTGATACAGGTTGTACAATATTATAAGATTGTTTTCGCTCCCATTTTAATTTAATAATATATTGTAAAGTGGAAAATTAAAAAATATTACATGCAAATACGTTTGAGTTACCATTACATAAATATGTAATGTATAATATGTATCAAAATATAAAGACCTTATCTGTCTATATTATCTTTGAACAAATATGCCTCAAATCACAACTATTAGGGAATCTCTGAAAACGTCATAAATTTTATTTGCTATATACCATGCTGAAACTGGATTACTAGAAAATATGTTTCTTTTAGGAATATGAAACGAAGCACCGACAACAGAATCCTCAGCTGGCACAGCAGTCCGTTCTGAACCAACAGCAGATGACGACAAACCAAACGGTGTTCGGACAGAACCAGAACATGAGCCAACAAACGCAGCAGATGCAGCAACACTCCACTATCAACCGGCCCATGCAGCTGGGCCTCCAGGGCTCAATGCAACAGCCACAGACGTTGATACGCACGCAGCAGACCGTGCTGAGCGCAGACGGACAACAACTGTCGCAGCAACGGATCGGGCTCGTGACGTCACCGCTGAACACGCAAGGCAGGCTGCTACAAGGCAACCGCACGCTGGTGATCGAGCAGGCGGGCGCGCCGCAGCAGCAGCTGGTGCGGCAGCTGGCGGGCGTGGTGCAGGAGCGCGGCGCGGCGCCCGGCATGGCGCAGTTCGCGCAGGCGGCGCGCGGCGCGCGGCCCGCCATGTCGCCGCTGCACGTGCAGTCGCCGCACGCGCACTCCCCGCTGCACTCGCTCGCGCCGCAGTCCCCGCTGCACCACCTCACCTCCCCCATGCAGTCGCCGCTGCACTCCCAGCAGTCGCCGCTGCACCACACGTCCCAGTCTCCCCTACATCCGTCTACGCAATCTCCGCTCCACACGCAGCAGTCGCCTCTGCATTCGCAGCAATCTCCGATGCACGTGCAACAAACGAATCTGCCTCAGCAGTCGCCGATGCATCCGCAACAGTCTCCGATGCATCCGCAGCAGTCCTCGATGCATTCTCAGCAATCTGCGATGCATTCTCAGCAATCTGCGATGCATCCGCAGCAATCCCCGATGCATCCGCAACAATCTTCGATGCATCCGCAGCAGTCTCCGATGCATCCTCAACAGTCACAAATGCATCCGCAACAGAGTCCCATGCATCCGCAACAGAGTCCTATGCATCAGCAGTCGCCGCTGCACGTGCAGCAGACGATCACATCCCAGCACTCGCCGATGCACCAACAGTCGCCGATGCACTCGCAGCAGTCCCCCATGCACCTGCAACAGTCGCCGATGCACACACAGCAGTCCCCCATGCAGTCGTCAATGTCGCCCCAACATTTTCTGCAACAATTGCAAGCTCAGCGGACCAGCCCACAGCTAGCGACACCAAGTCGCAGCCCTCAGGTCAGTCGATTTTAGACAAAATTCCTCGTAAATTAAAAAAAACGCTTTTGTATTTTTTCGACATTAATCGTATAATTTTTTTTCTGTCCAGATTTACCAGCAGTCTCAAATTCAAAGTCCCGTGTCGTCACACTCACCGCAACTGCAAAACGTAAGATATTGTGTTACGCTATTTATTTCTGCTAAATAAAGCCACAATATGTGTTATGTATCCATACATATCTATAATTTTTCCACAGAATGAATACACCGGAAGATTTTCGCGACCTGCTTCGGGTTGTTCCCCATTACCCACGCGATTTGCCAGACCCCCGCATCATCAACAGGGTACATCTATTGTTACATAATAAATTCTGCCTTCTGCATTTCATACTTCAGTTTGATAAATTGGTACAATTTTTCAACAGGCATGAGAGTCGGCGTGCCCTTTGGTAACCGGCAGCAAACATCGCCACTAGGCAGCCCTCAGCCGCTCCCTTCACCCGGCAACCAAGCTAACGAGATGGCTGTATGTATATTCCTTTAATAACTTATTTACATCGCTGCAACTATGAGTTAAGTTGTAATTGCTAGTTTCCAGTGTGCTTTTTACACCAATAGTTTTTTTTTCTCTTTATTTAAGGAGTTTTGTCGCACAGCGACTATGTCACTCTGTGACGACACCTGGATATAAAAGTAATTAACATCTACGCTTATACAATTTCAATAAATATTTTATATCATCAGAACTAGGGTTCGCCTGGATACTGTTACACAGAATAGGATTATCACATAAATCGTCACAGACGTTACAAGTGTTGCAATTGGGAGAGGGAACCTTTTTCATCAAAAAAGCGAATTTATTCGATGG
>JACCPG010000371.1:9368-43485 GCA_016069955.1 Drepana arcuata
TACTTTAACACCAAGGATTATAAATTGGACTAGATAAGATCCTAAATTTGTATATGAGATCCTGAAAATATTGGAAATTATATGATAAATTGGACTACATAGACCAAACGCCGGGTATGTACTGGATCAGCCGAGAGCTAAGCATTGTATATATGGCAGCGATGACGCTGAGAGAATAGTGTATTAATATCGCCTACTTCATATTGGACGGTGCGCATCGCAATGAGACAGACACGAATGAGATGACGTGCCTAGTAAATGAATGTGGATGAAGCGAAAGAGATCTGTTAGACTTGACAGAACACGCGCTCTACTCTCTCTTCCTACCCCGTGAGTTCGACGGCGTGATGATATATCGCTCATGACCATCGACGTGGCAACATAATTTGCTAATGATGGAAAAAGATAACAGTTGTTACTCATGTATAACAACTGTTTACACACCGCTGCTCTTCGGGGAAGGCGTGAATATACAATAAGATAAGTAATGCATGTCTTGTCTGAACCTTTGGAGGTCTGTGAGAAGGCTATGATGTTATTGTCTGTTCTGTAGTAATACACATAAATACTTATAAATACATGATTACAATAAATTTGTATTCATATAAAAATTAAATATAATGAATGATGAAATAGAGAACTGGCGCTCTAAACTCTCTGCCTACCCCGTTAGGGGCTTGGCGTGATGATATGTATGTATGTAAATATAATGAAAATGTATGAGTAGAGCCTAGGGAGAATTACATACATCCTCTACAAGGGGAGCAATTTATTGCCATCGATTTGATCTAGGTAGTTCAACAGCATCTTATCTCACTAACAAATTAATGCAGTTTCCTAATTATTTTGGTACACTATTCATGACCGAATAGCCACGTGACTCAATAATACATCTAGAGATGTCATCACCCATTCACACATCGGCCAGTGCTAGGTATTAGTCAGTGTAGTCATGATGCATGTGCCCGTCCCCGCGGGCTGCCAAAGTGACAGTTGGTCTAGCTATGAATCACCATTATTGGCGCTAAATTGTGCATCTATATGACTTATCAAGGTCGTTTCTTTATCAAGTATGACAACATGTCTTGTTTGCTAACGATGCGAGATACTCGCCTAGGAAAATACACTTAATTGAAAGCTTTATTTATACAAACATTACTCAATACATACTGGCTATGCCTCTTGGCTTCGCACGCGTTGCATTAATATATATCCTCACGCCTTCTCAGGATGTTTTCCTTCACCGTAAAGCTCGTGGTATGACTAATCAATGTACTTAAGTTCAGAAACACTCATTGGTACAGTCGGGATTCGAACTTGCGACCTTTGCGTCGCAGGCAACTGCTCGAACCACTCGGCCACCACGGCTATATTAATATACAGGTTGTTTCAGAAATTGTGTATTCCGCTAACTGTACACACTCACTTCACACCCAGATATTTTAGGTGCCAACGGGACAGATGTCGCCTTTGAATTGATTCTCAGACATTTATCCGCTCGATGTTTTTTCCTTCAATGTAAAGCGCGCTGTGTGATTAATCACTGTACTGAAATTTTAGCTCAGAAAACCTCATTAGTACAGTCGGGATTAGAACTTGCAACGGATCACTCGGCCACTACGACTTGATGGTGTTTATGCAAATATGTCAAAGGAATCCAACTCGCAACCAGTCACATACACACCGTCTGACAAATCACTATACGTAACAAGTATAGAGGATAAACTCTGTCATATGTATATCGTTGTTTACTACCCGACTACATACAAACTTATAATTATAGTAATCGCACACAGAGTGAAAGTGGACCAATAACTTTTTACCCAAACTACTAGCAAAAACTACCTTTGATGTTCAACTCTTTGTATAATATTAGGCTGTGTAAACAATATCTACAATTTGTAAACACAAACAACCCATTTTTTGTGATATACAGACCGGCTGGCGGCAGTGCACCAAAAATATGGAGAAAGCTGACGTGAGTCAATAGGCATTGTATTTGTGAATCAAGAGTGAGCTGCGGGCGGAGGTATTGGGGGAGTGTAGAGACAACACAGCTAAATAAGAATATATCTTCACCGGTAGGGGTGAAGACAAAACTTTGTGAAAATTGTATTTATGTTTTTAATAATTTATCCACGACACGGATACCTGTATTTCGATTTAACGCGAACTAGCTAGACACGGCTAGTATTAACATAAAATTATAAATTACTTGGAATTTTAAGCGTTGTGTCTACTCGTGGTGTTGTGTTTACAAACACTCGAGTTCAAAGAGCAAATTCAGTTACACACAAACTCAAGAGCATTTAAATCTGAACCTTATTGACATAGGATACCCATTATGATGACATGAGCCCAACACTCGTGACTGTAAGTGTCTCACAACATATGAGGTTCAAATTCATATATAACAATTAGTTAGGTGATACGAGTGAATTTTAATAGATATTTTCATCGGTTTAATTAATACTCCAGTGATTTGGTAGGTAGGCTAAAACGCTATATGGTGCAGAAGTCAGAGCTTCTGCTGCTTCAGCTGCGAATCTTGAGGTAGCTATTCGATCATCACCTATCAATTAGAGTAGTACGTTCAGCATTATTCGGAGCTAGTTCAATTTGTGTGGAATTGCCTTTCTTTATAAGTACAATGTGTCTTGTTGTCCAATTTCCGTGGTAAAAAAAATACCTAGTCCTAAAAACCTAAACCTTTAGAATTGTCTACTTTCGTTTATTTAAATGTTCCAAAGTTTATAATGATAATAATATCCTCACGCCTTCCCACAAGGGTCCCCGAAGGGGTAGGCAGAGGTGTATAGGTAATACCCACACACCCACTTTCCGCCAGAGGGCGAGTCCATCGCCGTTACTCCAGCACGACTATACATACGCCTTTGAATTTCTTCTCAGACGTATGCAGGTTTCCTCTCGATGTTTTCCTTCACCGTTAAGCTCGTGGTGTGACTAATCACTGTAAAGTTGTGTTCAGAAAAACTCATTGGTACAGTCGGGATTCGAACTTGCGACCTTTGCGTCGCAGGCAACTGCTGAACCACTCGGCCACCACGGCTTTTTTAATGATATATTTATTATATACCCTACCCTGCAGCAACAGCAATACATTTTTATAGCTATTTTTCTGAGTAAAAATTCGCTTGCAGTGTACCGTCGCTTCGCTATGAGTGTAGCACGTTCCCAACGCTTGCAGAGATTGTGAGTATGTGATAAGCGATATAAATATAAACACGGCGTCATCGCGGCGATGGCGAGGGGTTTTCTCTGAAAGCGCGCGAGATCTATTTATATGAATAGCACTGAGCGAAACTACGATGTTTATTGCGCCTGCCGATTGTAAAGTCATTTCCACAAATATTTGTTTATTCACTGGTTTTTCTTTGAACGTAAACGAATAATAGTTGCAATTTTCGGTTGTCTGTTTAAACATCTCAAACTAAACTATTCGTGTAAATCTCGCAGCACCTATGAACACGAGAATTGTTTCAGAAGTATTTTCAATATTTTCTATATATTATTTATAGCGCACAGACGAATGAGTAAGTACATATTCAGATTGTTGATCTATAAGAATTGCTGAAGATAGAAAAAATCATCTTTCGGTTTTCGTTCAGAAACAGATTTTTCGATCTTCGAAAGCATGGACACAATATAAATAATGGCGCCGTTGGATTGGGATCTTCTTTAAAGTGCAGATACCGCTTACGAAAATTTAAATATAGAACGAAAGATTGTGCCCTGCCTCTCTTCAGCAGCTCCACCGCTTAGCTCTTCCCCCTCCCCCGGGTATGTTCGATGTGAGATGTGTGATGCTAGCGAGTGGTGGGTGTGACGTACCGTCCATGCTCCTGGAGGCCAGCTTGCGGTTGGAGAGCGTGCGCGAGAAGCGCGGCGGCGCGCGCTGAGGCGGCGCGGCGCGGGACTCGTAGTGCGTGCGCCCGCTGTAGCGGAAGCGGGAGCCCAGCCGCGGGAACAGCGTGCTCTTGGCGGCCGGCGCCGGGGACATCAGCCTGCACACCACGCGGCACGTCACAACACGTCACGACACGTCACGACACGACACGTCACGACACGTCCCGCCAGGTCAGTAGGAGTTAATTTCTTTGGTCCTTCGATACCAAATTAAATTCCCAAGTATAATATAATAATAATATATCCTCACGCCTTCCCACAAGGGGTAAGCAGAGGTGTATAGGTAATACCCATACACCCACTTTCCACCAGCAATATATTTTAGATGCCAACGCAATAGATGGCGAGTCTATCGCCGTTAAGTTCGCCCTAATAACAATATATCCTCAAGCCTTACCACAAGGGTAGGCAGAGGTGTATAGGTCGTACCCACGCACCGTGATAAACTATGAACATATCCAGCTTTGCATATATTCTACCTGAAGAAGGTGTGGTGTTCGACGCAAGTCTTCCACAGTTTCTTGGCGGCGCGATGGTTGGCCAGTTTGAAGCCGACCGTGGACTCGAACTGCTCGAACTCGCCCGGCCTCAGCTTCACGTAGAAGTTGTGCCGCTTGTAGCTGATCTTCAGGATCTTCGGCCAGGCGAAGCGATTGATGCGCAGTCTACACACACAATATATATTATAAGGAAACTACTTGACCCGTTCAAATACGCGTAAATAATATACATTCAGGTCCAAAATGAGGTCAATATTTTAAGTAAGACCTCTAGCAATATATCAGTGAGAACTGCCTTGCCATCAGTCTTAAAATTTAATATTTGGTAGACCCAGACGGTGACTAGCGAAAACACGAGTTGATGCCTAGGAAGCAAAGGGGAGCAAAGAGTATCTATCATCTTAATATATATAAATTACGTGTCACGTTGTTTGTCCGCGATGGACTCCTAAACTACTTAACCGATTTCAATCAAATTTGCACACCGTGTGCAGTTTGATCCAACTTAAAAGATAGGATCGCTTACATCACAATTGGACCCAATAGGTGGCGCTGCGATCGTGATTCACGAAATTTAACTTTTTCACCCGGGCGAAGCTGGGCGGGACAGCTAGTTATTATATATTTTTCGATTAAAGTTTTGTTTGAAAATAAAAACACTGACTTCTCCCGATGCACGAGCAGCCCCGAGGAGCAGACGCCGAGCGTGATGTCGACGTTCTCCGAGTCCTTGGCGGGGTGCAGGTCCACGCCGTACATGGCCAGCTTCTTGGCGTTCTCCAGGTAGTTCAGCTCCGCCTCCGCCGGGGTCTGCCCTCTGCACGACACACACCGTCATTTATGGCATTTGATTCAAGGTTCACATATCAAGGTTAACAACTACAACTTGCAAGTGACTATTATTTCAATATTATTAGCCGTGGGAGCAGTGGGAGGGTGTGAGCCGTGGGAGCCGAGGGAGCAGTGGGAGGGTGGGAGCAATGGGAGGGTGGGAGCAGTGGGAGCAGTGAGGGCAGTGGGAGCAGTCGGATGCAGCGATGTACCTGTGCGTCTTGTGCAGCTCGAGCACCTTCTCCTCGAGGTCGGGCGCGCAGGCGGCGGGCGGCGCCAGCTTGAGCTGCTTGCAGAGGCCGGCGCCCTCCTCGCTGGGCTCGTAGTCGCCCAGCTCTGACTGCAGCAGGTAGCTGGCCAGTAGCGCGTGCGTCACGTTCGAACACGGCAGCCGCCCTGCACACACACACACACACACACATAGACATTATTCTTTTTTTTTATACAAGAGTGGCAAACAAGCATACGGCCCACCCGATGGAAAACGGTTACCGCAGCCTATTTACGCTTACCGAAGTATCACTTGCGCGTTGCTACTCTGTGTTCGGAGAGTTATACTGTGTTGGCATCATCCATCAATCCATCCCCCCTCCCCAAGAAGCTCATTACAAGAAACCTTATTCACCACGTAGGAGCACAACACAATAAATAATGTTATTTGGCTACGGACTTCTATAAGGTGGAGGTCCTGCCCCAGTCGGGCAGATACAAATTCGAACGGGAAACCCGTAATGCCCTACCTCTCTTATTCATAAAAAAAAATGCAGATTTCAGATCTAGCAGCGTTGACGGAACAGTTGCCGTACCTTCGAGTAAGTCCCTGCGCACCGCCAGCACCAGCTGGTACCGAGTCAACTCTTCCAGTAGCTGCGCCGGCTCCGGGGGGTAGAACTTCACTGCGAACTTCACTATCCACGGCTCGTCTGGGAAAGTACCAACAAGTTACAAATGAGATAGCTTCGACAATGAGCTCCAAAAGGGTACACCTAGGAATATAATACATATTTAGTTGCGATCGCACGTCTTCGAACTTCTTCTCGGTCGTTTACACTTATCCTCACAATGTATTCCTGCATCTCAACTCCCGATCTACCAATTCACGTGCCTTATAAGCTTATAATAAAGAAATAGGCACCCACATAGTGGATTTGAATACCCAATTTTCACTAGACCCGCGTTGAATTCATAAATATGATTACTGCTCCAGTCCCTTTACACATAACCTAACACCTACTACACAACTACACCTAACATTAAACTATAGATATAAACCTTCCTCTCGATTCACTCTATATATTGATGGAAGCCGCATTAAAATCAGTTGCGTTGGCAAAGAAGATGAAAGACAAGAAATAACAAGCATGTAGTTTTAAAAGTTTGACATTAAAGCTTATAAGGCAGCAGATGCTTACGTTTGAGCATTTTGGAGACGCGTTTGTCGAGGTCTATCCAGAGGCGCGGGTCGCCGCGGTCTTCGTACAGCAGCCCGAAGTAGTCCTTCTCCACCAGGTTCATGGTGTCGCACACCTTGTTCAGCAACTCGTGGCCGCGGATCTTCCTCTGCAATTGGAACATTCACATAAGTTGTAGTGTTTTCTATCGCACCTAAGATTTATGTAAATTAAATAATTTATTGCCCATAATTTGGTTAGTTAGATAATTAAAAGTGATGTTCAAATGTACTTGTTGATTGAATCTCGCGATCGGCTACATAATGCGAGTATAGGCATGCGAATTACCCAGAAGGTAGGTAATTACATATGTATTATAGATACGAGAACCCCTTAACTAACTACAGCTACAATGCAATATTATTTACAACAAACAATTAGTACAAGTTAAAAGTATCTATAAAATATTTTTAATAAGCAACCAAATCAAAATTATAGTTTCTTTTATTATCACTAACAATAATACCGTAGCATGTCGCTAATCACCGCGACATAGAGCGCATAAATTAGCCTAACAAGGTTCGCATGTATGAGGAGACTGATGCATGTGGACGAAACGAAAGAGCTATTAAGAGGTAAGACTTTATCGATAACTTTATCGTCACAGGGGATTTTAATAAAAATCTTTTTTATGACTCCCCTACATTGTGGCCTACCCCGTAATTAAGGATTGGTCTCATTTTTTTAGGCACTCTGTATAAATTTCTAGATGGTACTCACATCGCACTCTAGCTCCATGTTGGATCCATCGAGCAGCTCGACCTTGACCCGGGCGAGGTTGGACGAGGCCCGGCGGCGCGGGGACGCGTCCTTGGCCTTCGCCTTCTCGTCCTTGCCATCCTTGGCAGCCTCCGGCATCTTGCCGCCCGACCTTCAGCACCTGCCAACGACAAACGGAACGTTACACACAAATACATACTCTTCTTGATATGACTGTAACCAATGAGAAGGAATGTCATCATTTTGCTGACACTTATGTTCCTATGTACCTATGTATATTCTCTAAATGGACAGCCGTGGTGGTCAAGTGGCTCGAGTAGTTGTCTGCAACACAAAAGATTGCAAGTTCGAATCCCGACTGTATAAATGAGTTTTATACTATTGAGTATACTAACAAATAAATTAAATTTACCCATCACGTAAAAACGGTTGAACAGAATCGGATGAAATTTGACACAGATATAGATTATTATATATTAGCACATAGGATATGTTTTAGACCATGACAGAGCGAGGCACAGCAATGTAAGTACGTATATTGCAAAACATACGGACGGAAGACACAATGGCGTATAAATCAGCTGGTACCGGCACCGTACTACAGCCGCCGTGGGAACCACCCGCGCGTGTATTCAACTTTACTTCGGAGTATTGTTTAGTGTCAGATGGTCGTCATGTACTTACTCACAATTAATTACTTTACGATCGACTAGACGAGTCCGGCTTCACCCACGAAAAAAAAATTGTTTTGGGTAATATTTTTTCTGGTAAAAACATACCCTCCTTGCTAATTGAGCTAATAGTTCATCCCTGTACTAAATGTCATCCCATTCCGTTCAGTAGTTTTTGCATGAAAGAGGAACCAACATCCTCAACTGTTAGATTGCTAACATTAATAAAGTAAATTTTAAACATATTTACAAAAGAAAACATATTTCCTTTACCGTAAGGAAACCTTCATACGTCTGAGAAGCAATTCAAAGGCGTATGTTACAGTCACGTTTGCAGCTTAAATATATCTCTGGCGGAAAATGGGTGTGTGGGTAGGGTACTACCTATACACCTCTGCCTACCCCTTTGGGGACCTTTCTGGGAAGGCGTGAGGATATATATACAGATTTTAAAATATTAAATATACGGGCCTACCGGTACCGGGATCAGGGTCTAAGGTACCGCCGGCTAAGGAACCAGAGAAAGAAACCTCCACTCAATACTCTCGCGAGACGAAACTATTTGACATTAGGCCGTTATGACTATCGGCACAATGAATATGTATTTTTTTATACTGAGTACAGTATATATCCTCACGCCTTCCCACAAGGGTCCCCGAAGGGGTAGGCAGAGGTATATAGGTAATACCCACACACCCACTTTACGCCAGAGGTATATTAGGTGCCAACGTGACAGATGGCGAGTCCATCGCCGTTACTCAAGCACGACTACACATACGCCTTTGAATTTCTTCTCAGACGTATGCAGGTTTCCTCTCGATGTTTTCCTTTACCGTAAAGCTCGTGTTGTGACTAATTACTGTACTTAAGTTTAGAAAATGAGTACAGTAATGTCACCAATATAGCTCGAGCAAAGTTAAAGAGCTCACAAGCCTTTACTAGAAGAGCTGGCATAGATGGATTCCTTTCAGTGGTCAGAAATAGAAGTTGACTTAATGGCTGGTTCATTCGATGAGTGACGAGCGTGGTCAATTGGTTGATTGAGGCCGCGGCCTACGGGCGCTAGGGTCCTTGCATTGACAATGGACCAAGGAACATAATACTATATGACATACTAGTCCCGACCAGCATCGGTGCAATCAGGTTTTGAACCCATATGACCAACACTTTGCGGATGACTCGAACAACGTTACCTCGGCCGAAAATATGATTTACTAGCTGTATGTCTATTCGTGATAAGCCCAAAAACTACTGAACATGTGGTATTACCAATATACAGTGATCCATGACTAAAGTTAATAATAATATTAACTATTATTACGACTAAAGTTTAGGTGTTGAAATGTGCCGATGCGACTACTCTAGTGCGCGTGCGCAGCCGGAGCGGAGGGTCCCTACTGCTCAATATACTGCACGAGTGTTTCGATGTTACCATAGAGCAATAGACTTACAACTGTGGTCTGTTAGACCCAAATAGAGCGAAGTAAAGGTAATGTGTTCATCAACATGAATTTTGTATGTATAACATCATTGAACAGACAAAACCGCCACTTTGGCCTGGCGACTTGGCGGCGAGCCAGATTGAATCATCGACGCTTGATTTACGCCATGTTATGTGTGATGGATGAGTTTATTACACCTAACAGAGTAAACACCTAGGCGATTCGCGAAGAGCACTAAAATGGAATACTACTCGTAACACAGATCGTCATACTCGTTCACTGCCAAGGACTTTACACTTGTTGTCCCGCACAGCTTCGCTTGGGTGAAAAACTAAAGCGCCACACACATAAATTACATCCAAATCGATCCAGGCCTTTAGGAATAGTAAGGTGACAAACACACGTACAAACACACGAACTATATACTCGTATATTAAGGTGAATCATAATATTCATTACGATTTAAGCACTTGTTGCGTCCTACGGTTGCACCCAAATGGGATTTTTATACTTCAAATTGATATCGTGGACCCTGACACCATTTTTACCACCAGATAGCAATCGAATAAACTGTTTGATTGTAAGAAGCTGTTCTTTTATTTATTTATTTATTTATTTGGATCACCAACAGGTAAGAACACCTTAATATTAACAGTTTATGCCATAATAAAAACTTACATAAGTGTCCACAAGAATTAAGTAAAAAAGCTTAAAAAGCTTGAAGAAATCCATAATGTTATCTGTAGAGAAAGCGTCAATATCGATTAGTAAATAATGTTTTTAGGAAGTGCAACTATGTGTTAGTGTACACACTGTAGGTATTATATTACGTCTCGAGTGTGGACTTGAATGGAACAATGCTCAGGTACGTGGGAATTAATTGCATACAATTCATCCTTTGAATGAGCACGAAAGATACAATAATACAGACGAGACGAGAGAGAGTTAGGTTCCCGTTCTAATTTGGAGCTGCCCGACTGGGGCAGGACCTCCACCTTATAGAAGTCCGTTGCCAAATAACACTTTATCCGGCGCAATTAACGGTTACTGTCCCCGAACCCCGCCCCGACCCCCTCAACTAGAATTTGGGGGGCGCGTCTTTGTGGATGGCACTATCTATAGCGAGTAAAAAGGGCTGCGCTAAATGCGCCAAAGATCCTTCAAACGTAAACAAGTCGGTCAAAAGCACGAGGAAGCCAAACTTTCGCATTTTGTTACATACCTGGAGCAAGTCTCGAGTTGGGCAAACTTTTCACAGCGCGAGCGGTGTTAATTGTGCTCAAGCTGTTTTTATTGAGATTCCGAGCGGTCTGAGGTCATGTTCTTGATATATGCTCTAATTTTAAAAGAAAAACGTAATTATTTCGGCTATTATTATAGAATTAGAGCCATGGTGAACGAATGATTATAGTAGTTGCCTGCAACACAAAAATTCCAATTCGAGATTCGAATCCCGACTGTACCAATGAGTTTTTCTGAACTTAAGTAGTGATTCGCCACACCGACATCTTTACGGTGAAGCAAAACATCGAGAGGAAACCTGCATACGTGTAAGAAATTCAAAGTCATATGTAACTATAGTCTTGCTAGAAGCAGCGATGGACTCGCCACCTGTTGCGTTAGCCCCTAAAATAAGTCTCTGGCGGAAAGTGGGTGTGTGGATACTACCTACAACCCTCTGCCTACTCCTTGGGAGACTCTCGTGGGAAGGTGTGAAGATACAAATAATTTACTTGTTAAGTATTGGAATATGACAATCATTACCTTGGGCAAATCTACGCCTATTAATCTGTTGAGGTCATGACAAAACGATATCAACCCTATTTTAATCTATCTCGGTGGCAAATTTCGTCCAATTACGTTCAGTAGTCGTTGCGTGAGAGACAAGCAAACATCCTTACAAACTTTCACACTTCACTTCGATCCAGCGCCAATACCAGCGAAACCCTATCCATCAACTCCCGTCCCCCCGTGATCTGGCGGCGCCTCGGCCAATTGTCAGTGTAACTAAATGTAATTGTAATTGACCCATTGGCTGCCCCATTAGCATGTCGTCTATGGCCGGCGTGTGACGTCATCGCATTGTGTCTGCTCAGGGCTGGGCGACATAGCAGCGGCAGCAATAGCGGCAGGCTATTACGACACCAAGGACAAGTCAATGTTGGTGACTATTGTAAAGGCTAATACGTAATCGAAGGATTCGACTCGCCATCTGTCACGTTGGCACCTAATACACCTCTGGCGGAAAGTGGGTGTGTGGGTATTACCTATACACCTCTGCCTACCCCTTCGAGGACCCTTGTGGGAAGGCGTGAGGATATATTATTATTATATACTTAAATCGATACATAAATAGAAAATCCTACAAAAATAATAGCAAGACCAAAATCTAATTTCGCGAACGAAACCGTGGGCACATCTAATCAAGGATAAATATTCCACTCGCCACAGATAGGCAACAGTCACGCGAACGACTGCACAAGTTACGAAAAGCAATAATATTCTTTGTATCAGCAAACAATATATCGGCCACCGATACAGACACCAGATACGATGAAATAGTATTAAAATCGATATATTTATACAAGCATTCCAGTTTACTGATTCAATGTGTCGGATGAACTCGAGTGGCTGCGCACAAATATATATATATATATATTAAAGTCATGGATATAGTACATCAGAACTATTTGCATCAATCATATTCACATCCTTACTAATATTATAAATGTGAATGTAAGTTTGTTTGTTACGCTTTCACGTAAAAACTACTTAACCGATCATCATGAAACTTTGTACACATATTCTTGGAGGTATTAGAAGTAACATGGGATATTTTTATTTAAAAAAATAAACATTAATACTACAGATAAAAAAGCTGTTTTGCTGAAAACTTCACTCGGGCGAAGCCGTGGGCATAAGCTAGTATGTCTATAAATAAACAGAATTTAAAACACAATATTTTGCATAGTATCAATGCAAACGCATTAAAGTGCCAGGTTGTGACTATACTGGGGCAATTATTGAAAAGTAATAATACATTATAATTATTGATGTATAACATGCCAATGTAAAGCCGTGGTGGCCGAGTGGTCCGAGTAGTTGCCCGCGACACAAAGATCGCAAAGTCGAATCCCGACTGTACCAATGTGTTTTTCTGAACTTAAGTACAGTGATTAGTCACACCACGAGCTTTACGGTGAAGGAAAACATCGAGAGGAAACCTGCAAACGACTGAGAAGCAATTCAATGGCGTATGTATAGTCGTGCTTGAGTAACGGCGATGGACTCGCCATCTGTCACGTTGGCACCTATAATATATCTCTCTCCATAGCATAAATGCAAGCGCAATAAAGTTCCAGGTTGTGACTACAGTTTCTTGGGCAATTCTCACATTTAATAAATACATTTTGTGCCGCAGGCAACTCGAACCACTCGGCAATAGGTACTATAAATAATACAACAAGTAAGTGCGCCGCGAATTGAAAAGCTTGAGAACCTTTGCCTTAACCAATGCACATAATATCTGTGACAGCGGTCACATAAATCAAATACTCTACGAGACATTAACGCGACCAGATGCGTCTAATTTATGGCAGTTACACTAGGTCACTAGTGACAATGATGTTACTTTACATACATATTTTTTTATACCACATAGGTGGCAAACAAGCATGCGGTTCGCCTGATGGTAAGCAAATATGCTTACCATCCTACCCCGACTCGACTTGATGATAATGTAATAACATTATCATCAAGTCGAGTCCCTCACGGAGTAGGAACAGGGAGTACAGCAGGTCCTTCCAAACTAACAAACCTCTTTCGCTTCATCTGGTCTAGTGGTTAGAGCTCCTGACTGCGAAACTTGAGGTCGCGGGTTCGAATCCCGCTGAGGGCAGATATTTGTGTGATGAACACGAGTATTTGTACCTTAGTCTTGGATGTCCTGTGTATTTAAGTATAAATCTATCTATATAAGTAAATATATCGTTGTCTAGTTACCATAACACAAGCTTTGCTTACTTTGGGACTAGGTCAATTTGTGTGGAATTGTCCCAGATCCCATTTATTATTTATTATTATCTACAAACATCAGTATCTTTCACCTATTACTCTTAAACATAGATACAGGAACGAGACAGTGTCTACAACTTTATGGGGCAAGTCATTACATGTAAGCCGGATGTAGGATGAGACTGTATTTTAAGCCAACGATCGATCCAACCACCAGACAGACGGTCGTCTGTAGTGCAAAATTAATAGGTCTGACAAATATTATGTGCGCTTATTGATTTATAAATACATACAGGGTCGGCAACGCGCGAGTGATACCCCTGGTGTTGCAAGCGTCCATAGGCGGCGGTAACCGCTTACCATCAGGCGGACCGCATGCTTGTTTGCCACCCAAGTGGTATACATATATCCGTATAACATAGTAACTGATGGCAAGGAATAAGTTTACCTGAGAAATTTCCTTACTGTTAAAGAAATTACTTTCTATCAAATGAAAATGTATGAGAAAGTATTTTGAAAAAATAGTTCCAAAAGCAAGAGAAAAAAAGTTATAATATCTTTGTAATATTCAAAAATATTTCTTAACTCAGTCTCAGACTTTCATGTGTGAGCTTAATAAAATTATTTGTTGCGCTTGTGCGCTTAAAGTTGCAATTGGGCGATTAGTTGGCTACGTTTACGATTAGTCACACCACGAGCTTTACGGTGAAGGAAAACATCGAGAGGAAACCTGCATACGTCTGAGAAGAAATTCAAAGGCGTATGTATAGTCGTGCTGGAGTAACGGCGATGGACTCGCCATCTGTCACGTTGGCACCTAATATACCTCTGGTGGAAAGTGGGTGTGTGGGTATTACCTATACACCTCTGCCTACCCCTTCGGGGACCCTTGTG
Organism: Drepana arcuata; assembly: GCA_016069955.1. NCBI lineage: Eukaryota > Metazoa > Arthropoda > Insecta > Lepidoptera > Drepanidae > Drepana > Drepana arcuata. The sequence continues at coordinate 23,819 of JACCPG010000371.1, forward strand.
GGAAGGCATGAGGATATATTATTATTATATTATATAGTTGGCTACGTGTTCGACGAGATCACCGGCGTTGAATAAGTACTACACGAAGTTATATGGTATAGATAGTGCCATCCACGAATACTCGCCCCACTATTCTCCCTTATGTAAGTGTGCAACCTTCCACTAAGGTTTGAGTATTGTCGGTACACACGTACAATTACGGGTTATTACGCCCCGCATCCCACGACCCCCTCGACGACTAGAAATTGGTGTGGCGCGTCTTCGTGGATGGCACTATTTATATCGGTCGTAATCTTACAATGGAGATATTTATCATCACGTCTTGCCACAAGGGTAAAGGATAATCATAGGTGTGTCGACACTTTCTTTTCACCAGAGAAATATAGATTGAACAATCACTACACTTGTTGAGTTGAGTTGTTTTGACGAACTCTGTTACAGCCGGGGATCGAACTTGCAATGTTGGCATTGCAAGAGACTACTCGAACCCATCGACCACAACGGCTCTGGGCAATGGTATAATTATTTGATGATGATACAATAGCCTATGGCCTTACACTCAACACCCTTGTTCAATAAACAGGCTATCTAATGAAAAAAAAACAAATCACTTAATTAGTTCCTGAGATTAGCGTGTTCAACCAAACAAACTGGTGACCACAAGTAATAGATGACTAGAGAAAATAAACAGTGGTGAAAGCTAACGATGATATAGCACTAAAATTAAATTAACAAGGTGTCCCGCAGGGCGCGGCGCGAGTGGTCCACTCGTATTGGACCACACCCCAGTCACGCCTGCGTAACTAGGACAGGTATACCACCTTATAAAAGGCATTTATTTTTACGCCTTCCCACATGGGTCTCCGAAGGGGTAGGCAGAGGTGTATAGGTAGAATCCAAACACCCACTTTCCATTATGTTTTACGTGCCACGTATTTATTTATCCGCATCTCTATTCAAGAGTCACCGATTTTAATTAATTTTCGACCATTCGTTAGTTACAAATAGATTCATCAGACCGCTTTGACCTCTTGCAACACGACCCGTAGTTAGTTTCAAAATACATATATTAGTTTTTGTAACCACCTGTGTATCTTAAGACTAGTTGTGGCCCGCGGTTCCTCTCGCGTATTTTTTGTTTCATTGGTAGATATTCTTTCGAGATAAAAACATGTGTAGCGTTAAACCAGCTAATAATCTATCTTTGTTTGTCCCAAATTTATTTTGCGCGATGGATAAACAAACGTCCTCACAGACCTTTGTATTTATAATTTTAGTAGTATGACCGACTGTACGCGAATAAAATAGCAGACTGAGGTAGGGAAGCGAACATCTCCCTCAGAGCTTCCCTATCCTATCTGCAATTCCGCATTACAATCCAATACCTAGCTTTAGCGGCGTGTATACTGTCGCTTTAGCATAACAATAAAAACGCTCATTAAGGCCCTGCACACGGTGAACAATGCTGTAACAATCGCATGAGGCATGATTAATGCACCGATTTCCATGCAGGAGTGTGTACATTGCTTCGAGCTTAGTCACTGCCCTGTACAAAAACAATGTCACTCAAAGTGCATACAAGAAAAATTGGGAATTTACTTCAATTACTAGCATAAAAATGTTCTTAATTAAGTATTTCATATATCCTCTTCGGTTATTACAAAATATAAAAAGCTAACGCTAAGAAACACTTTGATTTACATACATACATACATATCATTACGCCAAGATCCTTACGATAGGTATAGCTATAGAGTTTCCGTACACTTAACGTTTCCATGCTTGCGTGTCCGATCAATTTGATCGCAGGTAGTTGGAACGTAGCCTTCCAGTGTCTGTTCTTCATTACAGTTTCGCTTTGTACATCTGTTTCGTCAATCTTTCTTCACTAACCCTTTCCATATGTCCAAACCAACGTTACATGCCTTTCTTCATCTAAACTTTGATTTTAAAAATATTTCTATTAAGTAACTATAGCGGCCGCTGATGAGTACCGAATTTAAATCTGAAATTTGATTTTCAAAATCAATTTTTCAGGCTTGAGCACCGGTGAACCAAGACTACAATTCCTAAACCTAATTTCACCTATAATATATCCTCACGCCTTACCACAAGAGTCCCCGAAGGGGTAGGCAGAGGTGTATAGGTAATACCCACACACCCACCCGCCAGAGGTATATTAGGTGCCAACGTGACAGATGGCGAGTCCATCGCCGTTACTCCAGCACGACTATACATACGCCTTTTGAATTTCTTCTCAGACGTATGCAGGTTTCCTCTCGATGTTTGCCTTTACCGTAAAGCACGTGGTGTGACTAATCACTGTACTTAAGTTTTTAGAAAAACACATTGGTACAGTTGGGATTCGAACTTGCGACCTTTGCGTCGCAGGCAACTGCTCGAACCACTCGGCCACCACGGCTCTCTAATTTCACCGATATATATTTTTTATAGAAGAGTCCATTTCTCAGCCATGTAAGTCAAACACCAGTGTTAATAAATAACGTGGTATCTCAAGAACAAAGTATACCCTCCAGGCCGCACACTGAGAGCTATCAATAAGCTTAAATCCACGGACAAACCGGTCGAGGAGCTATCACCGAGACCGGTCAAGCAAGAGTTATTACCATTATTGTATCTAGCCTCGGAACGGTACATTTAATTCGACCAATATAATTATGTGTTCAGAGCGTAAGTTTAACCAATACAGACATAACACCACGCCGAGTCCCTCGCGGGGTAGGCAGGTAGTAGATCGGCAGTTCTTTCTAGACTTATCACTGATTTCGAACACTCTTAACGTAGAGAGGTAAAAGAGAGGTAGGGCGAATTTGGAGCTGCCCGACTGGGACAGGACCTCCACCTTATAGAAGTCCGTAGCCAAATAACACAATTATTTGTGTTGTGTTCTTACGCGGTGAATAAGGTCACCAGTAATGAGCTCTTTGGGGAGGGGGGAGGATTGTTACATTGTGTTGGAAGCAGAGGGATTAGTCCCATTATGCTGCCAACACAGTATAACTCTATAAAAACAGAGTGGCAACGCGCAAGTGATACTTCGTTATTGTATGCGTAAATAGGCTGCGGTAACTGTTTTCCATCGGGTGGGCCGGATGCTTGTTTGCCACTCTAGTTGTATGTATAAAAAAAACGTCCACCTTTGAGCGTCCGATCGATTTGATCTACATAGTTGGGACGTGGTCTTCCTCTGTCCCTTCTTCCACATACTTTCGCATTATATATATATTTCGCTCGATCCCTATAATATATATTATATATATTATAGGGGATCACAGTGGAAGCGTGCACGTCGCGATTCCTGCCAGCCCAGAGGGCTGCAATTCCACTCGATGCGCATTGGCCGGACGGCTATTAGGGCGTGCCCCCGAGGCGACGCGCACTAGTCCGTCCCCGCTGGTGCGAAAAATTCTGCACAGTGCGGCGATGGGGACCGCCACCCATCACGCGGAGTGCCTCACGGCGGGAAGTGGAGTGTTGAGTGTAGGATGGGTGTATGGAATGTAAGAGGAGGTATGGCTGATAAGATGAACGAATTGATCGATGTTATGACAGAGAGCGAGTTAGATGTTGTGTGCTTGTCTGAAACCAAGCGGAAGGGTAGTGGAGTAGACGAGCTCCCGGGCGGGAGCTTAGTGCTGTGGTCAGGAGTGGCAAACACCGAGCACGCCTGCCAGGGAGTGGGAATTCTACTATCCAGCCGCTTGGCAGAATGTATGATAAGTTATGATGCGGTGAGCCCCAGACTTATTTGGGCTCGCTTTAAAATAGGCCTTACCCGACTGTTTTTAGTCGCGGTATATGCTCCGGTGGCTTCAGCGGACACTTGCGACCTGAATAAGTTCTGGGAATGTGTGAGTAATGTTCTAGAGACGAAAGAAGGGAATGAAAAGCTGATTATTTGTGGTGATCTGAATGGATGGGTCGGGACAGCCCGTAAGGATTACAAGGCAGTACTCGGCAAGTATGGTGATAAGAGAGTGAACGAGGCAGGCAAGCTGATATTAGATGTATGCATGGAGAGAGACCTTTTTGTGGCGAACACCACGTTCGACCACAAAAGGATTCATCAGTATACATGGGAACGGAAAAATGAGCGAAGCATGATAGATCTGTTTCTAATAGATCAGCGACTCAGAACACAGGTGATGGACACCAGGGTGTATAGGGGAGTTGACCTGGGAACGGACCACTTCCTAGTTATAACTAGGATAAGGGGTCTGTTCGCGGGCTGGCGATCCCGCGCTGGGGGTCCCTGTTCTGCAGTCGCAGACCGCATCAAAAGCTGGAGGCTTCAAGATGCGGCTATTAGAGACAGATATCAAGAAAGGGTATCTGAACAGCTAGCCCGTCCACCGAAAGATGTGTTTGAGAGTGTCGATGTTTGTTGGCAGTTCCTTAAGTCCAGCATATTATGCGCCGCGAAAGAGGTTTGTGGCATTTCGAAAAGGCGGACAACCAAAAATGGCGATGGTTGGTGGGATGATGAAGTGAAAGAAGAAGTTAAAAAGAAGAAGGATGCAAGGCAAGACATTTTGGCTATGTCCAGCTCAAGTGAGAGTATGAAAGAAAAGATGAAAGAAAAATACCGCCCGCAAAAAAATCGTACGAAAGAGATAATAGCTCAGAAGCGTGAGAGGTTCCAAATGACTGTAGACGAAAAACTGTCACAGAATTTCAAGGACAATGCAAAACTTTTTTGGAGGGAAGTTAAGAAGTCCAGAAATTGTGTTACAGCTAGTAGTAGGATGAATGTGATTTTCTCGAAGGACAATAACATACTGACTGACAAAACAGATGTCCTCAGGCGATGGAGTGAATTTTACAAAGATATGTATGATGATGATGCCGCTGATCTACTCACAGAGCTGCCTCCAACAGAATCTGTCGAGGATCCTATAGCGGATAAAATAAGTATGGGAGAGATTGTAAGTGCGATAAGAAGTCTGAAATGTGGAAAAGCTGCGGAATAGATGGGATTACGGCTGAGATGATCAAGTACGGTGGACCAGCGGTCTGGGACGTCATCTATTTGCTATGCAATCTTTGCTGGGAAAAGGGTGATGTTCCGGACGACTGGAGGCGAGCAGTCATCGTGCCTTTCTATAAAGGAAAGGGATCACGATTGGACTGCTCAACCTACAGAGCCATCAGCTTGGTCAGCTTAGCTAGTAAAGTGTATACGAAGATCCTGACGATAAGAATGCAAGAGCGATCCGAAAGATTTCTCTGGGAATCCCAAGGTGGATTTAGACCAGGAAGAGGATGTATGGATCAAACCTTCTCGCTTAGCGGAATCGCGGAAAAGTTTTTGGATATTAACCAAAGGGTTTTCTGCGCTTTCGTCGACTTGGAGAAGGCATTTGATAGAGTCGTACGAAAGGAACTCTGGGACGTGTTGCCTGGATATGGAGGGAGCAGTTCCCTACTGCATGCCGTGAAATCACTCTATAGTGATAGCGGGGCGTGCGTTAGGGTTAATGGTGAGATGTCACCCTGGTTTGATGTGAAGTCGGGGTCAAACAAGGGTGTATCATGTCTGCCTGGCTGTTCATTATATATCTAGATAACTGTCTGAGAGCACTAAGAACGAACGGATGTGGAGTGAAAATGGGAAACTTAGTGGTCAACTGCCTATTATACGCCGATGACGCGGTTTTACTGGCGTCATAAGAGGGCGAACTGCAGTCACTAGTTACCATAATGAAAGTAGAATGTGAAAAGAAGGGGCTGCGCCTAAACGCTGGCAAGACTAAGGTTCTGGTATTCGAAAGAGATGAACAAGTGACCGAGTGTGCTATATCGGTAAATGGGCAAATTCTAGAGCAAGTGAATGAATTTGTATATCTTGGAAGCATGTTTACACGAGATGGAAAGTATGAAAAAGATATTGAAAGAAGGATAACCGCCGGAAATAAGGTGAATGGAGCCATGTCGGCGTTGATGGGTAGTAAAAGTCTGAGCAAGAATGCTCGAGTTGCTGTCCACAACGCGATATTGGTACCTACCTTATTGTATGGCAGCGAATCCTGGGTATGTCAGAGGAAGTATGAAAATAGCTTGAATGCAGTCGAGATGCGATCTCTTCGAAAATGTGCGGCGTAACGATATTAGATCGAATCCGCAATGAAGAGATTCGCAAATCAACTGGCGTTAATGAGGGCGTGATTGTAAAGATGAAGAAAGGCATGTTACGCTGGTTTGGACACATAGAAAGGATGAGTGAAGAAAGATTGACGAAACAGATATACAAAGCAAAAGTGTGTGCAAGAAGAGGCAGAGGAAGGCCACGTTCCAACCACCTGGATCAAATAGATCGGACTCTCAAGGACGGGAACGTTAAGAGTACTCGAAACCGACGAGCATGTATGAAGAGACTGATGAATGTGGACGAAGCGAAAGAGGTATGTAAGTCTAGAGAGAACTGGCGCTCTATACTCTCTGCCTACCCCGTTAGGGACTTGGCGTGATGATATGATGATGATGATGATATATATTTCGCCAATCTCTCTTCACTTATTCTTTATGTCCAAACCAATGTATACATGGTGTCTCATATCGCGTCAAAGAAAATGAGTTCAACAAACTTTACGTAACAAGATTGAAATAACCGTGAGTGCTCCTTTGTAGTAGACACAGAGACAATCTACAATTAATGGCATATGGCTTCGCCCGGGTTAAAAAGTAAAAAAAAACACGTTTTTCAACTATTGCTTCCCCTATGGAAAATAATTAAAAAACGTGTTTTTAAAAAAAAGTTGTGTTTGATAAAATCCGTCCTTAGCTGACCTCTACACCGCGTAAGGAATATGCCTATCAAAATTTCAAGTCAAAGAGTTCAAAAATGGGATCTCCTATGTATATATATAGATAATTGTTCGTTAAAAACGCTAGCAATGCATTGATAAAAGTCGAATGAATATATCGTACGGCTGTGACAGCGACTTAAGCCAATTCCGACGTGCCTAATATTCTGACAAAAATTACATTTACCTTCCTCCGAGCTATTCTTTAAAAAGCTATAATCAAGTATTGTGAAGCGATTTCTAAAATAAACTTTTCTTTGGGCTTCACACGATACAAGCTATAATCCAAAAACGTATGAACATAAGTGCCTTTATCATTTGAATGTTCTTTCAATAAACACGATCTTGCTCCCGTAGCATTTATTCAATCAAATTGGGGAGAACCGGTTCGAAAACTGCTTAAGATTACACGTGCGCCACGTGCAATATAAGAATGTAGTGTGCATTCAAATTGATTTCGAAAAACGACGCAGTATTTTATTTACGAGAAGACTTGTATAACAGAACATCTAAGGCAGTTCAAAGACCACCCTTTGACCATAACAAAGCCCAAACAACACACATAACTGAATTGAACCCTTCCTTATTGAAATCCTCCACGTTGTGACTAGTATACCACACTAAAGGGTTACCAACAATTTTTGAGAAATGAGATATCACAGTACATATTTTTAAGCAGGAAACAAAGCATATTGAACAAAATAGGGGTTTTTCCATAATCTAAGGATTCAATATAACTTAAAACTATATAATTACTTCAGTAATTGTTCAAATTAATGTTTCGTTTTAAGTATCTCAGTAAAGTTTGGAATAAAATAATTTCAAATATTGCACTAAATATGTATATCTGCACGCTTGTGGGAACACAAGTGTTCCTGAAAGGGTATGCAGAGGTGTGTAGGTAGTACAGTACCTACCGCCGCCAGATATATATTTTAGATCCTAACGTGACAGATGGCGCTTCCATTGAAAAAGTATATTTATAAAAAAAAAACACTAATATTATGGACTCGCCGTCTGTCACGTTAGCACCAAATATAACTCTGGCGGAAAGTGGGTGTGTGGGTATTACCTATACACCTCTGCCTACCCCTTCGGGGACACTTGTGTGAAAGCCGTGAGGATATTATTATTTTTCTTTATTGTCCCAGAGAAAGAAATCTCCTCACAATACGTGCCGTTTCGAGCAGTACTGCTTTCTGCATCAGGCACTTGATCCAACCGTCTAACGAGAGCCTCTTGAGGTGTTGGTCGAGGCTCTTTGCCATTAGGCCATTGGCCGTTATTAAACAATCCAGACAAAATTCTAATTTCAAATTCACATTTTACGCGGGTGAAACCGACGGACACAAAAAGGTTACTTTCCTAAAAAGTGTTGTTGAAAAGTTGGTAACCCTACCTGACTCTCTTCTAAATTTGTGAGGGTGCTTGCAATTTTGTCTGTCAAGCCACCGTGGGGTCGTATTCGCGGTTAAATAGTGTCTATGGTACTTCGAGAGCGGGGTCGACGACCCGAGTGACGTCACGCGCGACACGGCTAACTGTACGAGGCCCTCTTTACTACGCGCGTAAAAAGCCTATCGGCCGGTAATAATGTTTACGTCGCGCATACGTATGGGGTTATCGGGGCTCTACATCGGTCGTTATTACTAACTTGAGCTACTTATCTGTAACTTGTTATTGTATGTACCTGCAATAGCTACAGACTTAGTTGTAACTTCTAGTAAATAATAAGCCCATTTAATAAAGTAAATAAGGCACCTTATAATACCCGAGAAAGCCACTTGAGTCAGAATGTTTATTAGAGTCACAGATAAACTATATTTACCGCCCATAGTCATAAAACTAATCACCGGAGAAATAATTACCCTTAGCACAGGGAACAGGGAACAGTTAGGGCTCCTGACTCCCACCTACAAAGCTAGCTTACTGCATAATTAAACCCTTCATTTCTGTACTATATTTTGTATGTGGGAAAAATTAAATAATTTTGAATTATACTCTAACATCACTCCTGGCGATTCATCACCGTTTCTCAAGCCCGAAATTAGATGTGTCTTTGAATTCCTTCTGAAACGTACACAGGTCCTCTGGGTCTTTGCTTGGTGGTGTGATTACTATGTGATGATGTAAGTGTGATCATAATCTTTAGGTTCAGGAAAACTCAATAGAAGAGACGGGTTTTGAAATTGCAATTTCTGCATGCGACAACGTAAACCACTCGGCCACCATGGATCCTACATATAAACTATTTACGTTGGATTTATTTACGCTTTTAAAGGCTTATAAATACATACACAGTGTTGACGTGATTATTGGAAGGCAAATGAACTGAATGAATACGGGGCATGGCGTGCCCTTACTATTTGCTCGAAAAATCATTACACAATAATGCTAGGAGAAGAAAAGTGACAGTGACATTCAGAAGAGAAGAGACGAAAAGTGTGCCTGAATGCAATAAGTACTTCAGGTGATATAGGTTAAACACTTGATATGATGTGATCCAGCTAATCGGCGGAATTATTTATTTATTTATATTTTAAGATGCCATCGTGACAGATGGCGTTCAACGTTCATCAAACGACAACTTATTTTATTGAAGTCTATATAGGGAAGATTGGATTCTTTGTTTGTTTGTCGAAGAAAGGTTTGAACCATTAGAAGTATAATCATTATCCTCACGCCTTCCCACATGGTTCCCCGAAGGGGTAGGCAGAGGTGTATAGGTAGTAGATACCCACACACCCACTTCCCGCCAGATATATTTTAGGGGACGAGACAGATGGCGAGTCCATCACCGTAACTGAAGCACGACTATACATACGCCTTTGAATTGCTTCTCAGACGTATGCAGGTTTCCTTCACTGTAAAGCTCGAGGTGGTGTACTTAATATAAATAATAATTAACTCATTGGTACAGTCGGGATTCGAACTTGCGATCTTTGTGTCGCAGGCGTATAGGTATCGAACTACTCGAACCACTCGGCCACCACGGCTATTTATAAGTTACAAATACTCAAATAAAACCTATTTGGTTTCAAATAAGAGGCTTTCACGGCGGTAACAGTAACACACAGTGTCAATACAACAAGGACGTGACAAACATACAAACGTTACCAATCAAGGAGAGAGAAGGAGGGAGAGAGATAGAGAGAGAGAGAGAGAGAGAGAGAGCAGGTACATATTCCCGAGTTTGGAAAAATTGCCACGTCGATGACAAAAAAAAAAAAATACTAATTATTTTAACGTTTAGAGTACTCGAAACCGACGAGCATGTATGAAGAGACTGATGAATGTGGACGAAGCGAAAGAGATATGTAAGTCTAGAGAGATCTGGCGCTCTATACTCTCTGCCTACCCCGTTTGGGACTTGGCGTGATGATATGTATGTATGCATAGTATGTATGTAGTAAGTTATAACCTTTTTGAAAATATCAACTCTACTTGTTACGGTTCATGCGATATTACTCGTTGAAAGACAGACAAATGGCGGGTATTTATTAATAGGGTCACGTTGGCAACTCTTGTAGTCGTCAGCGGAAGGAGCGGCTCTCCTCCTAATGAAACGGCGTGAATACTGTGTAGCAGACCATTCTTTCTTATCTCCATTCATTTATCGCTCAATATCTCAAAATAGTCAAAATCATAAGTAATTTCTTAATGCCCTCACAATTATTCATTATTCCTATGAATCACACAAATGGTAGGGGTGTTGGCTTCGCGCCAGCGGCAATGACTTGGAAATCAATTACCTGGGTTCATCGCCTCTTTATCACCTGTTGTGCCTAGTATTCTAGGTTTAGGAAGTATACTGTGTAGATGTGTTGTTAATTGTGACGTCAGCTCGTGGAGTGGGGCGAGAAGCACGGGCTTTCAATTGGATTGAAGGATTATGTAGCGGGTCCACGGCAAGTTAGCCTTAATAACTTGAGCTTAACAGTTCGGTGTACGTTTCAGATACTAAGTGCTATGCACGTGCTATGATTGGTTCACATTTCGACGGTTTCGACGCCTGTCTTCCATCAAACCAGTATTATTAACATCCTCCTTTCTCCGGAGATATATTTGATTGCCTACGTGACAAATGGCGAGACCGATGGACCTTACCACTCACGACTATACATACATATTTAACTTTCTTTTTGAACGTGTGCCGGTTTCCTCTCGACGTTTGCCCTCCGTTCGGAAAAACTCATCGGCACAGTCGGATTCTTCAATTTTGCAACTACGGCGTAGCAGGCGACTTCTTGAACTACTCGGCCACTTCGTCTCTCTATAAATCTCAATTTAACATTTGGGATCCCATCCGTAAACCGGATTTTCCAGACAGCCTCATCTATCGACCGAAATCCCGAGAGGTCAGACGCGCTCGCCCGGATGTATCCGGGTCAGGTGCAATCTCTACTCCCATAATTATAGAGATGCGATGGCGAGCGATTGGTTAGAATACAATATATACAAGTTTTGTTATCAGAATTCAAGAATCACTACAAGTGCCTCACTCGATTGATCCGCAATTGAGTAAATAAACTGATAGTCAGACCAATGTACTTTTCGGAACGTAAGTACATAGATGACTCATTCAATAAGCTTTACGGTGAACAACGACAGGACACCTGCATACATTCGAGAATTGCCTGAGGAACGTCGACAGTCACCCATCTGCCACATAGTCCCCTAACATCTCAGGCAAAAAGATCCTACTCCTAGTGGGAAGGCGTGAATATAACCATATACATAGCAGAGTTTCCGCGGGGCAGGCAAAGGCTAGCGCCCTAGTTCTTTCTAGACTTACAAACCTTCTTCGTGAAGTTATAATAACACATTTTGATAGTTGTACAAGTGGCCTCCTGAGCCTCTTACATGGGAACAAATAGACCATTGAGTGGCGTAATGACGTGCCCAAAGTACAACGATTAACGGTAAAAAGCGTGGGGCGATGCTATTGTAGCAGGAAACATTTGTAATGGTGATATAATTGCCCGCTTCCGAGCCCTTGTCAGATACTGTGTCAGTGTACGGCAAGTATAGAATTACTTGAAAATCTAAACCCGATTTGTAAATGAGTAGAGGTTGCATAAATCTTTTTTAGAAGGAACGGACGGTTAACCTTCCTAGAAGGATCCCAGATGAGGTAAAAAATTTGTTTTAATATCTGTTCGATTTTTAAAAGCATCCCGTAGTTCACATATACACCACCCTCATCCAATGGTATTAAGTTGTAACCTTCCCCTTTCCCCGCAGCAACAAACGGGTGGCCCATTTCATGCTGAATTTATAACGGGCAAATATTTACCTAAGCTCAGAGGGACACCATAAAGGCTATGTTGGGTAAAATGCTACGTTACTAATTCAGGTGTCGAACGATAGCTTTTGTTTTTGAAAAATAATATAGTATGAAGATAATAAACCCTAAACTCTCACGCCGTTGTGGACGAGTGGTTCGAGTAGTTGCCTGCGATACATAGATCGCAAGTTAGAATCCCGACTGTACCAATAAGTTTTTCTGAACTAAAGTAGTGATTAGTCGCGAGGAAACCTGCATAATACGTCAGAGAAGCAATTCAATGGCGTATGTATAGTCGTGCTTGAGTAGGCACCTAATATATATCTCAGGCAGAAAGTGGATTTATGGGAAGGCGTGAAAATATTATAAGATAATAAGCTTAGCTGTGCCCTGGTAATCAAACATATCCTATGTGTTAATCTAGCTATTAATTATCTCTGTTTAAAATTTCATCCGATTCAGCGCAAAGTATGAAGAAATGAATGTTATTGAAGCGAAATCGATGACTTCCACCAAACGGCTCGCATCTCATAGTGGAATCAGTATATATCAAATCAGAAAAAATCCCCAAAGAAGTATGTAAGAGTTTGGAGAGAACTGGAGCTCTGATATATGGCGTGATGATATATATATGTATGTAGAGTTATAATGTTTTGGTAAACCTCAAATAGTACCTCAAGTAATAGGGGGAGGATTGTTACATTGTGTTGGAAGCAGAGGGATTAAACCCATTATGCTGTCAACGTACTATAACTCTCCGAACAGAGAGTGGCAACGCACAAGTGATACTTCGGTATCGTGAGCGTAAATAGGCTACGGTAACAGTTTTCCATCAGGTGGGCCGTATGCTTGTATGCCACTCTTGTTGTATAAAAAAAAAAAATTACGCAGAAGCAGATCACTAGTCTCACGATAAGATTTAAGCAACCCGAATAATTACCCAAGTTCCAAAGAGCTATAAAAGTTGACGATAGAAATGGAATATCCACGCCACCACCCCTGTGTTGTCTGCGGAGGGGTGTATGCCATTCCCCTACGATTTAGTCGGCGTGATTGTTTGTTTAATGGGGCGACGGCATCGATCAAACTACAAAAGACCACGAGTAAGCATTTTATATTGTCCGGAAATATGTGGACTGTAATCCATTGGGGGTCCCACTTTGTAGAGAAAACCTGATGATAAGGCGATTTGGTCGCCTTGAGAAAATTTTATTTGGTTACATTTGAGTCAGGGCCCGCAAAACTTTATATACATATATACTACTTATAGGCTACAAAAAAAGTTAAGAGAAAAGAGGCAGAGGAAGACTACGTTCCAACTTCCAACTATCTAGATCAAATCGATCGGACGCTCAAGGACAGGAATGTCAAGAGTACTCGAAACCAACGAGCATGTATGAAGAGACTGATGAATGTGAACGAAGCGAAAGAGGTATGTAATTCTAGAGAGAACTGGCGCTATATACTCTTTGCCTACCCCGTTTGGGACTCGGCATGATGATATGTAGGCTACATAGCTGCCAGCTTGTACATGACTATCACATATATAAATAAATTAAGAGTCGAATCGATAAAAAAAAAGCACATTCTATAATCCTTAAATGTTATTAAACCTGCCTTAGATTCGGAGAGATATCAATATTATACTGAACAAAACCGTATAAAATTTCCAAAACCCCATTGCGTGCAGCCCTCCCCTAAAACGACCAATGCAAATCATTGTGATAATATCAGACAGATAAATTTGTGGACCGTATAGAACTACATTTTATTTCATCAAAAATAAATAAATGAAAGCTGTATTAAAATGGATAAAATGCTTTAATTCCCCTCTAGAGTACGTTAATTGTTAAACTCATCCTCACGCCTTCCCACAAGGGTCCCCGAAGGGGTAGGCAGAGGTGTATAGGTAATACCCACACACCCACTTTCCGCCAGAGGTATATTAGGTGCAAACGTGACAGATGGCGAGTCCATCGCCGTTACTCAAGCACGACTATACATACGCCTTTGAATTTCTTCTCAGACGTAAGCAGGTTTCCTTTCGATGTTTTCCTTCACCGTAAAGCTCGTGGTGTGACTAATCACAGTCGAATCTTAAGTTCAGAAAAACTCATTGGCACAGTTGGGATTCGAACTTGCGACCTTTGCGTCGCAGGCAACTGCTCGGCCACCACGGCTAATTGTTAAACCTTAACATCATAGGAAATCTCCAAGGATCTATCTACAATACGAGCCAATGGTATGGATATTTCCAGTAATATATTTGCATCGCAGGTGTATAAAACCGGTAAGACCATGGTGGCCGAGTGGTTTAAGAATATACTTATCTTACATACATACATACATACATATCATTACGCCAAGTCCCTAACGGGGTAAGCAGAGAGTATAGAGCGCCAGTTCTCTGCGACTTACATACCTCTTTCGCTTCGTCCACATTCATCAGTCTCTTCATACATGCTCTTAACGTTTCCGTCCTTGAGAGTCCGATCGATTTGATCCAGGTAGTTGGAACGTGGCCTTCTTCTGCCTCTTCTTGCACACACTTTTGCTTTGTATATCTATTTCGTCAATCTTTCTTCACTCTTATCTTACTAATATTATAGAGGTGAAAGTTTGTAAGTTTGGATGTTTGCTGCCTTTTCACGGCTAAACGTGTTGGCGTATACCCAAGACTAGGACATAGAGTACATTTGAATCCCGAAATTCCAGTATATTGCTCTTTCACGGCATACCGGCTGAACCGATTCTAGCAGGAAAATACATATGCTTTTTCCAACTCCACGCGGGCGAAGCCGCGGGTGTAAATATGATTACACAGAGTCCTGTACGATAGCAGTATCCACATCCGATGAAATGAGATACCTATATGAGACTGACAGTGCGAAAGCAAGAAGGTGCATAGAGCCTTCGTAGAGTTTATTAAAACGCCAATATGGAAAAATTTGTCCTCATTGAATTTGTAGGTAGTACGAACATATGTATTAACACGAACGTTATAACGTACGAACATACGTCATATATGTATTAACGTAACCAAGTAATTTAACGAATACCATCACGCCATCAACACAAACAAAATTAAAAACATTCGCGGTATTCATTACCATAATTGTACCATCGTCTACACGCGAGAGGCCCAGTCGCTTGTCATATATGTGTACATATGTTTAACAGATTGCACATTACAGAGTATCATCATTATGTCTGTCCTGTGTCATTATCTACCATAGAAATACATATGAATAAATAAATAATAAATAAACCTGGGACAATTCCACACAAATTGACCTAGTCCCAAATTAAGCAAAGCTTGAGTTATGGTAACTAGACAACGATACATTGACTTATGTAGATAGATATATACATAAATACATAGGACATCCAAGACTAAGGTACATATACTCGTGTTCATCACACACATCGCGACCTCAAGCTTCGCAGTCAGGAGCTCTAACCACTAGACCAGACGGCCGTCGATATACATTATCCATCCTTCACCACTCCCACACCGGAGGGTGTCGTAGGTGTAGGCATATCAGCATGTCCTGCCTGATGGTAAGCGGTAACCTTAGCCTAAAGGAAATTGCAGTACCACAGTCATCATTTCCGTAATAGACCAGTATCCATTTAGAACGACGTTTATTAAAACCAATGAAGTGTACCACCTACCACATTTGTGAGGACTATGTATGGAACGTACTTGGACGTAGGTACTAGTTAGGTGGCATGTCAACAATGGTAGTGTCCTTGATGTCACCTTACCTGCAACAACATGAGATAAATTTAGTTTCTATGTACGAAATCATCAGCTATTGATATACTCGATGTCTAATAAAATTGAATAAATCTCTTCTAGAAGTTGTCGGGTGCTGTAAATCCTCATCCTGAAGAGGAAGATATAAAACAAATAGCTTCAGACATCACAAAATTACAACATTATTAAATGGGGTAGTACTCACTCCGAAACATGGATTTATGGGTTTGTTTCGGAAACTATTAAAAACATAAAAAAAAAAACTAACTGTACTAAGTACTCTGCCTACCCCTTCGAGGAGCATCGTGAGAAGGCAAGAAGACTGACATGGCAACAGACATAGATCATCAGTTGTATTGATAACTTAACATGTTTTATTCTAAAAACATTATCTACCATTTAAATAAAATTGTATGCGAATGAATGAACGGGCAACAGCAAGTATGCAACATTGAATCAACCAGGGCATACGACGGTATTTCACTACTCTGTGCAGCGTAGCCATTTCTTTGGACGTAATGCCGGCACAGCGACAGCCTTTATGTAGGTAATCCACCATTGGCAACATTTCCTAAATAAGGCGAACCATCTGTTTATTACTACTGTCGCTACGAAGCAATAGATTGAGCATGATAATATTAGTATTGATATACCACTGGCGGAAAGTGGGTGTGTGGGTATTACCTATACACCTCAGCCTACCCCTTCGGGGACCCTTGTGGGAAGGCGTGAGGATATATTATTATTATAAGATTAGTATTGATATATCTTCAAGACTTCCCACAATGCTTGGAATGCAAAGGACATTCCCTGTGTTGTACCTCACAACACACTTTTTTCGACGGAGATATATCGAAAGGTAAAGGTAGTTGTTTCTCAATACTATACATACGTCTTTGAATCTCATCTGAAGCGTAAGCACAATTTTCTCATGATGATCCTTTACGGTACAGTTCGTGGTGACCTTATTCACTGTACTGAAGTTTCGGAAATCTCATTGACACATTGACAGCTGCCTAGGTATAGCCCTCTCTATAGATATCACATAGGTAAATAAGAATAATAATAATAATAATATATCCTCACGCCTGCCCACAAGGGTCCCCGAAGGGGTAGGCACAGGTGTATAGGTAATACCCACACACCCACTTTCCGCCAGAGGTATATTAGGTGCCAACGTGACAGATGGCGAGTCCATCGCCGTTACTCAAGCACGACTATACATACGCCTTTGAATTTCTTCTCAGACGTATGCAGGTTTCCTCTCGATGTTAACCTTCACCGTAAAGCTCGTGGTGTGACTAATCACTAATTGAAACTAAGTGGTAAATAAGAAGTTCGTCACATTGCTTTTCTAGGCCCTAACTATAAACATAGTCAAATTGCTTTAAGAAAATTACAGGGTACTGAACAAATTGCGTACCAACGCTGTGTTTCATTTACGAACGAATCAGAATTTCCCGATTCCTCTGACGTCACCACCACAAATCTGAACAAAAAATGCGATTTTGCCCGGGTGCCATAAAATCCAGGCAATTGAGCAAAATGTCTATGTTGACTCAACTCTCAGGACTACTTCACAGTAATGTTAACGCGTGTCGTGTTTGCCGAGAGAGAGAGAGAGCATGTAGCCAGACCGCTTTATGCCATGTTATGGCTTTCTATAGCAGACAAAGCGCCACAAACAAGGGGCCACAGTCTAGACATATCAACGGTACTAGTTGTGCCCGCGACTTCGCGTGGAATTCAACAAAGAAAATATTGTTCAGTTTTTTTAATAAAAGTAACCAAGTTACTCGTTACATCAGCTATCTGTCGGCCAGCAGTCCCGGCAAAATCGGTCCAGCCGTTTCAGAGTTCTCTGAACAAACCGGAACAAACAGACCGAAAGACATTAAACATTTTTAAAATGATATTTTTATTGTACCGTGTATTCATTTAGTAAAAAGCGGTTATTTCAATATTACAAACAGACACTCCCAATGTTATTTATTTGTATAGCCTACATATACTAAGTAATAGTGTGTTGAAGCAAATAGGAAAATTGGAATACTTTCGACGAATGGAAAGTTACGTATCAAATTATTCGTTATGCCGTATTCTATCTTCGAACGCCTGCGGTATCACCGAGGTCCATTAATCACTCGCACATTACCGCTGGCTGAGCACCGACCCTTAATTGGGGTCAATAGCCTCCTATCGATAGGTGCGTGCCCGCGACTAGAGTCGATAGAAAATATACTTTGTATTTAAGATAAACTTAATTTATATGTGGCTAAGAACAGTGTGCTTTTATCCAAAATCAAGATAAACCCCTATCGAACTTAAGCCCGCCTTTTACATTATATTATGGACTAGCGGTTCGTCCCGGCTTCGCACGGGGGGGCATAATTTTGTTTTTATAAAAGAAAATATACCTAGTCTATGTCACTCAGGGTGAACGTAGCTTTCAAATGCTGAAAGAAAAAAACAATCAAATTCAAATCGGTCCAGTACTTTTTGAGCCAATTCGATACAAACATACTTACATACAAATCCTTCCTCTTTATAATAGTAAGTATAGATAGACAGAAGTAGAGATTTTATGAAGTTATCAAACTATTTGGGTGCCAGACATTCTGTCGCTGGACATTAGTATGTAGTAACTTGGTTGACAAGACAATGAAGCAAGTTACTAGACACAACACTCAGTTATGATTTTTTTTCTTTTTTTTTTTTATTAATGTCCGACTTTGCAAGCATCGTGTAGACACAGTTAAGTTCCGTCGTGAAATAGCTTCATTACTTTTTAAGACGACTTAGTATTTTTGAGCCATGTTGGTAAAGTGGTTCGAGTAGTTGTCTGCAACACAAAGATTGCAAGTTCTAATCCTGACTATACCAATGAAATTTTCTAAAACTAAAGTACAGTGATTAGTCACTACTACTAGGCAAGAGCTTTAACTCGAAGAAGGAAAGCATCGAAAGGAATATAGTACAGACATACATATCATCACGCCGAGTCCCTATCGGGGTAGGCGGAGAGTGTAGAGCGCCAGTTCTAATAATATAGTAATGTTTGAGAAACGGCGGATTGTTAGAATATTATCTATATAAGGGTGGCTTACTTCACACCTCTGCCTACCTCTTCGGGGGCCCTTGTACAAAGACGGAAAGATAGCATAGAGTAACTTACTGAAAACAATCGAGTGTGTTAACGAGGATCGATAGCTCTGTAACATAGTTTTGCAATAGATACACAATAAATCGACCTTATTTCTCTAAAACATCTGGGCCCCTACCATATGCTATTGACATTTTTCAACCTGTTTGAAATTATATGTGTACAATTTGTATTAATCTGTCCTATTCGCTTTTATATACCTACTATATATACTTGTCGAGCCCGCGACTTCGTCCGCGAGGAATAGTGACTTTTTGGGCATAATTTTTTGGATATATCTTTTGGTTGATATGTTAAGTGAAGCTTACCATAATATATTTGTGAAAACCACATCTAAAACGGATAAGCAGTTTCTGAGATTAGCGTGCACAAGCGCACAGACAAACATTCTAACAATCGTTGTTTTAGGTGCTATTTGCGTTGATAAAGGTCCCAATCATATTTTTTCTTATATATCTTCCACGTACAGACAGCGATCCGTAACATTCTTATTATATGAATTGATTGATTGATGTAAATAACCAGCTGGGCCTCGCAGTTTCTCCCGCGTATTTCATTCCTACATGTATCTTCTAAAATAAAATTATGTTTATCCAGCTAATATATCTTTAAACTTTCGCATTTATATTATTT